>JARFXV010000261.1:165000-188998 GCA_031761425.1 Cosmopolites sordidus | reverse complement strand
AAACCGATTTTCCTCAATTTGGATTCATTTAAAAGGCAATTGCTGAGATAATCAGATAATCTGGGAGATAAATTATTTAGTTTATAAATGAAAACGCGAGGTGGCGTTACATTCAACAATAGTTTTTTGAAGTTTTGTTCAGTTTTTTCAAATGGAATGGTACAGCTTTTATTACATGGCTAGAAAGGTAATTTAAAGAGGAATCATCCAGTGAAAACCCGAAATCAATATCTCTGACATGTCAAGAGATATTTCGATCCATCCTTAATGGGACACCAGGTAGATATATATATATATATATATATATATATATATATATATATATATATATATATATATATATATATATATATATATATATATATATATATATATATATATATATATATATATGTATATATATATATATATATATATATATATATATATATATATATATATATATATATATATATATATATATATATGTATATATATATATATATATATATATATATATATATATATATATATATATATATATATATATGTATATATATATATATATATATATATATATATATACTATATATATATATAAATTTGTTTATTATAAACTAGATCCTTTTATTTAAAAAGGTTAGCTTAACAGGATTTTTTTTTCAGAAATTATTTATAAGTAATACTAATTCTTTTGCAAATATATTCGAAAATTTGAAAGATTATTATTTAATTCCCGGAGAAATATATATTTCTTGAATGCATATGCGAAATTGACTACATCATGACCAACGATAAAACAATACTTACCAATTGTACTGTCCTTAACAATTTCAATGTTGGAAGTGACCACCGAATGGTATGAGCAAGGGTTCGGATTGACTGTCGAAAAGAGCGAGAAAGAATATTAAGATCAAAGAACGACAAGGTGGATTCTGGAAAACTGTTGGAGAGACGAAGCGATTATGAGATTGCTTTGTCAAACCGGTTTGCTGTGTTACAAGATCCAGAGGAGGTGGAAATATCAGTTCAATATGAAGAAATCGCCAAGAATGTACTTCAAACGGCTGCTTAAATAGCACCAGAGGAAAAATGTCTCAAACAAACAAAAATCTTCAGTGAGACCATTGATTTAATGAAGAAACGGCGAGCATTGACAAATGCATTTAGCCCTTTTGGCCTGGTCGAATACAGTGAGCTCTGCAAAACTATAAGAAAACATATCAGAAAGGACACGCGTCGATTCAATATGCAGCTAGTGCAAACAACCCTGGAAGAAAACAAAGGAATTAACAAAGCTAAACAGAAGCTGAGAAACAAAAGAACACAAATATATGCCTTAAAGCGTGAGGATGGCACAGTGTGCAGGGCGCGTACCCAAATGTTAGAGATTGTCAGAAAATTTTATTCCCAGTTATATGAAGATCAGAACCAATCAAAGACAACAATACCCACGGAAGGACAAATGCCAGATATCCTAGTGGAGGAAGTAACAAATGCTATAGAATCGATGCAAAACGGCAAGGCTCCAGGAAAGGACAGTGTAACTGTCGAAATGCTAAAAGCTGGTGGTTGGACGTTACATAAAACACTGGCAAAATTATACTCAAAATGCCTCAAAGAACAAAAACTACCTGACTTATGGAAAAATGCAGAAGTGATCCTTTTACATAAAAAAGGAGCACAGGAAGATTTAAAGAACTACCGTCCAATAAGCCTTCCATCAGTAATGTACAAAGTTTTCACTAAGATAATTTCTAAAAGAATATTAAAAAACTGAATGACGCACAATCAAGAGAGCAAGCGAATCCTGCTTGCTCTCTTGGAAGTGGAAGAAGTGGATTCAATACAATGGATTACATCCAGGTTGTACAGCAGGCCATAGAAAGGCACAACGAATACACCATGCCACTGTGCTTGGCTTTTATCGACTACGAAAAAGCATTTGATTTTATCTCAATGCATGCAATAATGGATGCACTGCTTAGCCAAGGTGTAGAGAGAGCCTATGTAAACCTACTAGAAAAGATATATGATGGACATATAGCCACAATTCACCTTGATAATCTTGAAGTGAGAATTAATGTAGAACGAGGTGTATGGAAGGATGACGCAATATCGCCTATTCTTTTCTCGGCCGGCCTTGAAGAAGTGCTCCGTAAACTGGATTGGGAACAGGATGGTGTAAAGATCAATGGTGCAAATTTAAACCATCTTAGATTTGCAGATGATATTGTTCTCATTTCACAAGACTCAGAGGAGCTGCAAAGACGCATACAAGAACTGCAAAGGTCTGGCGAACCATTTGGCTTGAAAATAAACCTGAAAAAGAGTCAGGTTATATTAAATAACTCCGCTCGTGACAGAAGAATTTCAGTTTTAAGACGGTATTTGGAGATTGTGGACAGCTTTATATATCTTGGGCAGAAGATTTCAATGGAGGGGAATACCGCCCGGGAGGTGGAACGGCGTGTTAAATGTGGCTGGTAGGCATTTGGTAGGCCCAACATAGTGTTTAAGAGCAGACTTCCACTTTGCCTGAAAAGAAAAGTCTTCGATCAGTGCGCTCTACCCGTTATGACATACGGAAGTGAAACCTGGACACTCACATCGCAATCAATTGAAAAACTTCGGGTGGCACAGAGGGGGATGGAAAGATGTATGCTCGGCATTACATGCGCATGCATCAGGGAATAAACAAAACACTGTGACATCATTGGAAGAGTAAAGCAATTGAAATGGAGATGGGCAGGCCATATAGCGAGGCGATGGGACGACAGATGGACCAAGGCAATCCTGGAGTGGATTCCGCTTGATCGCAAACGTCCGCGAAGACCGAAAACACGATGGATTGATGACATCGTTAAGTATATTGGACCCGAGTGGCAGAGGAAAACCCATGACCGTGAAAGTTGGAAGCCTGCTGAAGAGGCCTTCATCCTGCAGTGGATCGATACTGACTGATGATGATCAGTCAAAATTCATTAACAGTTGAAAAATTATTCTAGTTAAGAAATAAGTATAGTAAATCTGTATTTTTCAATTTGAATAAGCACAAGCTTTTCTACAAATTAGTTAAATATAATTAATAAGTAATTTTCAGTAGAAAAATTTAATTTTATAATCAATTATAAACAATAAAAATCCGATTATTTAGAAAAATTTTCTTTTCAATTTAAATAACTCACGATCCTTACGGGGTTTCGAAAAATGTATTAATGAAAATTTATAGGAAATGGAATGATCTACAAAATAGATTAAATAGTATTTTTCGATAAAATTGATAGTTTTGTCGAAAAATCGAAAAAATATAACGATTTATTATCCATTCAACTTTAGCCTCGAATAATTTTTGAAAAAGTACATTAATCGAAAATGTATAAAAGACATTTTTTGAAAAACGTTCAATTTCCTACAAAGACATGCAACAGTCTTTCCACAGGAATGTTCTGCTGAAGAGTTATAAAATTCCAAAATTAAAAAAAAAAATCCTATGTTATTTAAGTGGGAAATTGAAATTTGCTATGCGGTACCTCTTAATATTAATATTAAGAGCTCTAACTTTCGCAGTATATTTTTTGTCATTTCTAACAATATTTTCTATACCTGTAAGGAAAAAATGATGCAATTATTTTGAAACAGTTACATGAAACGTTTTATTCACTTATCTTATAACAAGTCTGGTCTCTAGTGATAATATTTCGATTCTCTAAAACCACAGCAGTTAGCTATACTACAAGAATAACAAAATTTTGCTTTATTCAAGAACTAAATGAAAAATGAACTTCTTGAAAGACCCTGTATGTACACCAAACAACATTATACAGATGTTACACTGTAATCAGTAAACTGGTGTCAGAAAATCACGGTAGATCCAATATTAAAAAAAAGGGAACAAACCGTACCATAGATATGCGTTCAGATAGGACTATTTGCATTTGATATCGGGCACATATTGTACCCGATATTAATTCATTTAATAATAATAATAATCGATATGTATATTTGGGTAAACAGACCGAAATAATTATTGAAAAAAATCTGTTATGGTGAAATGAATATTATTGATTATTTGATAAGTTCGCTTTTGATTTTTTCTTATTACTTCTATATAATAAACAATCACAATGTTGACTGATGCAAATGTTCTACTGATGATATTTCTATTTTGATATGTTGACTGACACTACACCCAGTTTAAACATATTATTATTATTATTATTTATTATTCACGTATAGGCCCTGGTGGACCATGCGAAGTACAATTAGAGGCATTTGTTGTGACCCTTCCTTTGCGCCCATACTAATTTCATTCTTTCGCTATCAGCTTTTTTCCTTTCGTCAGACCAAGTTGTTCCAGTCTTCCTACATTTTTCTCTCTGGCCAACCTCCCAAACGTCAACCTTGTGTCTGAAACAGCCTCTATCCTGAATTTCACTTTGTGTAATATTTGCTGATCTTAGGTCCTCTTTAATTGCAGCGATCCATTTAATTATTTCTACTTTAGCTCTACTCATATTTTCATAAAATTCGACTTTTTGGTTAGTTAGCCTACTCGGATTGATCCGTTTTATGTGTCGATAAAACTTAAGCCTTCTTTTTTTCATATCACTATGTATCTGTGTATTGTTTGATTTCTTGGTTTTCTCGAAGTCGCTATGTTGTGCTATTTATTTGTTTGGGGCCTAGGATTTTTCTTATGATTTTTCTTTCCTTCTTTTCAATGTCCTTGATGTCCCTCTTTCTATTCAAAATGAGCGTTTCTGCAGCATATAGACATTCTGGCTTAATAACTATGTTGTAATGTCTCAGTTTTGTGTTTTTAGATAAGCATTTTTTGTTGCAAATATTTTGTATAAGTCTCGATGCCGTTTTCATTTTTTGACATCTACCCTTATTGGCCGCTTTTTCCAACCAATTTTCCATGATTTTTTCACCCAAATATTTGAATTGAGAGACTCGTCTGATGTTACCATATTTTGTTTTTAGAAATGGTGTTCTTTGTCTGTTGCAGGTCATGTATTGTGTCTTTTCAAAGGAAATTTGGAGTTCTACCTTTTCTGCTGTTTCTTTTAGGATTTCAATCTCTTTCTGTGCCGTTAATATATCTTGAGGCAAAATTGCTAGATTATCAGCAAACTCCAGACAAACAATTTTAATGTTGGTTCTCCCTAGTTTAATGGGCTGGTCAATATTCAGGGCCGACTTTTTTCACGCCACTCCTGTATTACTGTTTCTAGAACACAGTTAAATAAGAGTGGCGAGAGTCCATCCCCTTATCTCAGACCCGTTTTAATTTCGAAGGGCTCTGAGATGTCACCTATAAATTTAACTTTTGAACTTATGTTAGTTGATGTTGCTTTAATAATTGCCACCGGTTTTCAGATCTAGTCCTTGTTCTTTAAGGTTCGGAATAAAGATTCGCGGTCAATAGAATCACATGCTTTTTGAAATCTACAAAGGTACAGACGAGATTTTTATTGTACAGTTTTTGATGCCTTAGGATCAACTTTAGATTCAGGATCTATTGAATGTGTATTGATCTGTGCTCTATCTAGTAGACATTGAGATAAAATCTTGTAACAAACTGGGAGAAGAGATATCCCTCTATAGTTGTTTATATCCGTTCTATCCCCTTTCTTGTGTAGTGGATAGATTAGAGCATCTTTCCAATCTTCCGGAATCCGTTCGGTTCGCCAAACCTCTTGTAGAATTTTGGTTATTTCCTAGATTGAACCTGGATCAGCGGATTTTAAAAGTTCAGCAGTGATTCCATCTTCACCAGAAGCTTTGTTATTTTTAAGTCGCTTGATTTGCCTAATTATTTCATTTTCATTCAGTGGTAATGAATCTGGGTTTGTTTGTTTAGGGTTTACTGTTGGTAATTTGTTTACGGCCTCAGGACAGTTTAGTATTTGTTCAAAATATTTCGCAAGTTATTTGCAATTGTCTTGGTTATTTAGAGCTAATTATCGGTTTTCCATTTGGAAGCAAAGACTTTGGGGTTGATAGCCTGTTAATTTAGTTTAAATGTTTTTGTAAAAGTTTCAGGTGTTATTTTTTTTGGAAATCTTTATCTATTTCATTAAGTTGATTGTTTTCATATTTTCTTTTAGTTTGTCTAATTAGTTTCGATGTTTCTTTTCTTACTTCCAAAAAGATGTTATAGTTTATTGCTGTTTTTTGACTGTTCCAATCTTTGAATGCTTTACTTCGGCTTAATACTGCTTGCACGCAAACTTCATCCCACCACGGATATTTTCTACATTTTTGTAAAGGAACTAACTTTAAGGCTGTTTTTATAATTTTTTGTTTTAATTCTAGCCAGTTCTGTGCTGGTTGTTTATCACGCTCTTCTGTTAGGGCTGGTTTTATTTTCGTAGGATCGAACTTTGGTATTAGCAATCTGGGTTTGTTTGTTTAGGGTTTAGTGTTGGTAATTTGTTTAAGGGCTCAGGACAGTTTAGTAGTTGTTTCACACTGCTTCATCTACCTTCAACACTTCACCTACCTTATATTAACTTCAATGAAGCGTGTAACGATGCATTGCTACTGGACACCACACTTATGCACTGCTAGCACTAATAAAACGGATATCCACATACAAAATAAAAATGAATCATATGAGACATACGAGAACATACAGTAATTTTTTTTAAAAGAATGTTTTTTTTTCAAATTTATATATATTTAAAATATTAGTCCGGGAGTCCATCCAATCATTGTCTTATCCATTCGATTAATTGTCTTCCGTTATTCTCAATGTATTCTCAATGCATGTCTGAAGATAGTCTATTTGGTCAAGTGTGACATTCTCACATAATGACGAAACATCTGCAGATTTTCAAAAATCGGAATACAATGAACGATCTGATATGGCCCCGGACTAATAATAATTTCAACTATTAGTCCGGGGGCATATCCGATCGTTCGTGTTTTGTTTTTTAGGAACCTGTAGACGTTTTACCATAATCTGTTAATGCCACACTTAGCCAGATAGATAATCTATCTTCAAACATGCACTCAGAATGCCCTTGTGACCTTGGCGAAACATTTACACGTTCCAAAAAAAAACAGAATACAATACACGATCGAATAGACTCCCGGACTATAGTTTAAATATATATAAAATTGAAAAAAAAATTGTTCTGCAAAAAAAATTATAACATCTTTGCTTTCCTATGTGTCATATGATTCAGTTTTACTTTATGTTTCGACCCGTAAACGTGCTATATATTTTACTGCATTTTATTAGTCTTAGTAGTGTATAAGTGTGGTGTCCAGTAGCAGTGCACCTTTGGAGGCTTCATTGAAGTTGATACAAGGTAAGTGTAGTGCTGGATTGTAATTTTTGTAACAGTTTTGTATTTTTTTCGACTTCTAAATTATTTCGAAATTGCTCTCGAAATTTAGTACGATATATTTCGAAGTTACATCTGCTAAAGACTTCCTTGACGGTTTGTACAACTTCATTTATTACACACGGTGTGTGTAGTGGATACTGATAAAATAATACACAGAGTACGGTTTTGTAAATATTTTTTGTGACACTCCCATCCTTTTTCACAACTCTCTCATCCTTTCTACGTGGATTTCCTCTCCTTCTCCTTCGTCCACATGGTCCACCTGTTGATGAGTCTTGCAGGTGGGAGTCTACTGATATGTTCATAGAATTTTAACCTTATTTTTCTTATATCCGCCGCCACGTTGAACGTTCGCTCTGTGATCTTCCGGTAATGTGGTCTGAATTCTTTCTCTATGAGTTTTGAGTCGAGAATTGTCCTCATAATTTTGTGTTCTTCTTTTAGTATATTTTCTATGTAGTTTTTTGTATGGAGTGTCTCGCTTGCGTATAGTACCTCTGGTTTGATTACTGTATTGTAGTGTCTTATTTTTGCGTGTGTGGATAGGCATTTCTTATTGTAGATATTGTGTGTCTTGCTGTATGCCCTCTTCATCTTCTGCAATCGAGTCTTCAGTGCTATCTGCTCTCCTCCTGTAGATTCGAGAATCTCGCCCAGGTATTTGAAGTGAGCGACCCTATTTATTTTGCCGTATTTGGTGTTCAAATTTTAGACATTTAATTTTGAGCAGAAGAATTCGGTTTTTTGAAAGGATATTTGTAGGCCAACTTTCTCTGCACATTCCTTGAGGACTTCGATCTGTTTGGTTGCCCTTTTTTTTATTGTATGCGAGTATAGCTAGGTCATCCGCGAAGGCTAGGCATGATATTTCTATGTTGTTTTTGGTTCGTCCGAGTCGTATTGGTTTCCAGTGTCCTTGATTTTTTAATTCCTTTTCCCATTCCCTTATGACTTTGTCCAGGACCAGGTTGAAGAAGAGTGGGGATAATCCATCTCCTTGGCGTACTCCGGTTTTAATCAGGAAGGGTTCTGAAATTTCTCCCATAAATTTCGTAGTGTTTTGGGGTCGAGTCCTTGTTCTTCTAGGATGTTGAACAGAGATTTTCGGTCAATGCAATCGTATGCTTTTTTGAAGTCAACAAACGTGCAGATGATTGGGACGTTCCTGATAGCTTTGTATTTCAGTATTGTTTTTGAGTTAAAGATTTGTTCAGTGCATGAGTGACCAGGGCGAAAGCCTGCCTGATACTCGCCAATTTTGTGTTCTAGTTGTTGCTGTGTTCCGTGAAGAAGGCATACTGAGAAGATTTTGTAAGTGACTTGTAGTAAGGGGATTCCTCTGTAGTTGTTCACATCTGTTTTGTCTCCTTTTTTGTGCAGCGGGTGTATAAGAGCATAGTAATTTTTGAGTAATTTGAGCAGCAGTAATTTTTCTGTTTGCCAGATGTCCGTGATAATTTCCGTGAGTTCCCGCAGTGAGTTTGGTCCGAGGTTTTTCAATAGTTCCGCGATGATACTATCTTCACCGGATGTCATGTTATTCTTCTGTTTTTCTATGTGCCTGTGAATCTCTTCCTGTGTTGGTGGTGGTGATTCTGAGTGGGTATAGACACAATTTTCCTTGGGGAATCTTGTGTCGCGTTCGGGGCAATTAAGGAGATCAGAGAAATAGTGTGCCAGCTCCTGACAATTCTCCTGATTGTTTAGCACTAATCTCCCATTCCGCTTTCTAAAGCAAAGATTTTGTGGTGTGTATCCACGGATTTCTTTTGCAAAAGTCCTATAAAAATCTCTCGTGTTATAATTGCGGAAATTCTCCTCTATAGAGTGTAGTTGTTCCTTCATGAACTTCCTCTTAGTTTGTCTAATAACTTTGGCGGTCTGTTTTCTAGTCTCGTTAAAAAGCTGTTGGCTTTCTGGCGATTTTTTACTGTTGTACTTCTGAAATGCTCGTTTGCGTCGCTGCAATGCACGTTCGCATTCCAAGTCCCACCACGGGTGTTTTGTGTTCTTTTTCAATGGGATCAGTTCCTGTGCTTTTTATGTAATTTTTTTGTGGAATTTTTCCCATGTATCTGCCTGTTCCTTTTCCCATTCCTCTGTTATGTTGAATTCCTTGATCCTTTTTGTGTCGAATTTTTGTAAATGTGCCTTCTTCTGATGAATTCTCCTTGGGGTGGATTTTACTTTGACTCGTGTTAGATAGTGGTCTGAGTCGATGTTTGCGCCCCTGCGTACTTGAACATCATGGATCTCTCTTTGTTGTTGGTATATATATATATATATATATATATATATATATATATATATATATATATATATATATATATATATAAACCCTAGATAAACGAACCCAGATTCATTACAAACCAATAAACATGAAATAATTAAGTAAATCAAGCGAATTAAAAATAACAAAACTTCACACAAAGTGAAATTCAGGATAAGGGCTGTTTCAGACACAAAGTTAACGTTTGGGAGGTTGGCCTGAGAGAAAAATGTAGGAAGACTGGAACAACTTGGCCTGACGAAAAAAAAAACCTCATAGCGAAAGAATGAAATCAGTATGGGCGCCTCTAACTGTACTTCGCGTGGTCCACTAGGGCTCAGACGTGAATAATAATAAATATATTCATATATATAGCGGAAGTGGTTTGTTTGTTTTTAAAGTTGTTTTTATGTTCCTGTATTAGGGCCGAGATCCGTCTGTTTGTTTGTCCTATTTGTGCGTCGCAAATTCCTTTAATATTCGCGAGAAAACCGAACCAGAGATGGTTCGTGTGTGTGTGTGTGTGCTGTGCGTCGAGAGAGACCTTGTATGTCAGAACCTCTACATTGCTACAAACGCACACCACATACAACACATACAGCTCACACAACGCAATTTTTATTGTAGCGGACTCATCTTTTGATTTGCTAAAAAGTGTAAATAACAATAAGGCGTATGAAAGCATTCAAATAGAAAAATGTAAAATGAAACTAAATGAAAAATGTTTCGTTAGGTACTGTTCTCATATAAACAGAACATGGTTTAGTTTTAGAATTAGATTCAATCATCTCCTGGTGATGCTAACATGCTTAGAGAAACGCGCGTCGAGAAATTAAAAAAAAAGAGATTTTTTTGTTTAGTTGAAAATCCTTTCGAGTTTACTATTTAAAGAAATATCAGAACTTATTTATCCAAGCAATTCGCAAAAAGAAAGCACTTTTTTCTTCAAAAACATTTCCTAAATCTTTTACAGGGTATTTTTGCACGCGAAACTTTCAGATCGAGAACAATACCTTATCCACTCGATGTACGTCGTTCAAAATTTTATTTTTTACGTATTCTGATATCAATTTCCAATTGACCTTTTCTGCAACTTCCATAATGGGAGCGTGATGTGTTTCGGACAGCCAGTCAAATACTCTTATCAGCTGACAAATGGGTTCGCAAATCAAATCAAGATCCCGTTCTCGGTCGGTCCGGCATTGACCGGTCATCGAATTACGAAGGGGAACAACTCCCCAGGGCAACGTTAATACTCTTTGTTTTCCGACGAAGTTGCAAAATCGGGTTACGGCGGAATATTCGGTTAATTTGATGAAGTTAGCACCGATATTTTCTCACCTTTAATCTATCAACTGCTACTATAATTATCTGCATACTATAACAACTACAACTATAATTATCTGCATTATGTCAAGTAATTAAGAAAACGTAAAATATTGGTTTAAACATTAAAAATTACATTATCGCCTTCAAAATTGGCTTTATTTGATTGGATAATTCAGAGATTTAAACACTATGGCCTACGTTATTTGGAGAAGACGAGAGGAGAAGGGAAACTAATACAGATACAAAGCACAAACGGAGACTTGAAAGACAGGAGGTATATAGAGAGTTACACAAGGCTGTAAAAAGGTCTGCACGTTATGATAAAAAAGCATGAGCTGAACAAATGGCTGAAGAAGTACAAATCTTTATGAGATAATCAAGAAACTGTCAGGTTATAAGAGAAGCGATGCACGAGCCATCAAAGCAATCTCCGGGCAAGTTCTGACCACACTCCCAAAACAACTCAGTAGATGAAAGGATCATTTTAAAGAGATCTTGGGTAGATCAATACAAATCGAACAAAATGAAGAACAATGGGGAAAGTACGAGCGATACTTATGAGTCTAATTAATAATATTTGTTTTGTCTTCCTAAAACAAAATAATTACAGAAATTCACAATTTTTATATATATTCATTATTCATTTGTAAAAAGTAATGAATTGACTTTGTCATTATTAACACACGGTTCTGCAAAAGAGATGTAACAACAGCGCATTTGTGTTTACACACACACACACAGACACACACACACATATATATACATATATATATATATATATATATATATATATATATATATATATATATATATATATATATATATATATATATATATATATATATATATATATATATATTTATTTAATAATAATGAGTTTATTTGCTGTATCAATGATAAAAATACAATAACTAAAAAATATACAATAATACAATTATAATATTTATAATAATAATAATAAAATATAAATCCATTATTATACACAAACATCCATTAATCATACGCAAAAAGAAATGAAAGCAAATAAAAAAAATCTAGTCCAGTTCCAGTTTTATTTTTAATTCAAGCATATTAGAAATAACCGAGTATATACAATTTGTTTAATTTGTACGAATAAATGAATAAACAATAACAGCAACAGAGGCAAAAAATAATAAAAATAATGAAAAAAAAAACATCTCAAAAACAGAATATATATATATATATATATATATATATATATATATATATATATATATATATATATATATATATATATATATAAATGAGTTTATTTGCTGTATCAACGATAAAAATACAATAACTAAAAAATATACAATAATACAATTATAATAGTTATAATAATTATAATAAAATATAAATCCATTATTATACATCAACATCCATTAATGATACTCAAAAGGAACTGAAAGCAAATAAAAAAATCTAGTCCAGTTCCAGTTTTTGTTTTAATTCAAACATATTAGAAATAACCGAGTATATACAATTTGTTTATATTTTTTACAATTTATTGATCAATATAGTACGAATAAATAAGTAAACAATAAGAGTAACAGAGACAAAACAATAATAAAAAAAATGAAAACAACACCATCTCCTCACAAACAGAAGAAAATATATATATATATATATATATATATATATATATATATATATATATATATATATATATATAAAAACATATATATATATATATATATATATATATATATATATATATATATATATATAAACATATATATATATATATATATATATATATATATATATATATATATATATATATATATATATATATATATAAACATGCCCTCTCTACATGCCCAGTTCACAATTTTTCTATCATATCTGGTACTTACCCGAGGTAAGACGGGCCACGAACGGTTTCACTGAGTTCGGAGTGCTGCGACCGTTTACCGCAGGATGGCGTGGCTGCATGTGATTGCAGCCTCCATTCGACATGGCCAATTTAAATGGTCATGGCTTTAGTCGTTCTATCGTCAGCTTTATTCTATCTATTTGTTCTATCGATCCACTGCAGGATGAAGGCCTCTTCAGCATGCTTCCAACCTTCACGGTCCTGGGCTTTCCTCTGCCACTCGGGTTCAATATACTCGGTCTTCTTCGCGGACGTTTGCGATCAAGCGGTATCCACTCCAGGATTGCCTTGGTCCATCTGTCGTCCCATCGCCTCGCTATATGGCCTGCCCATCTCCATTTCAATTGGTTTACTCTTCCAATGATGTCACAGACTTTTGTTTGTTCCCTGATCTGTGCACAGGACTTTCTGTCTCGTCTTGTAATGCCAAGCATACATCTTTCCATTCCCCTCTGTGCCACCCGAAGTTTTTGAATTGATTGCGATGTGAGTGTCCAGGTTTCACTTCCGTATGTCATAACGGGTAGAACGCACTGATCGAATACTTTTCTTTTCAGGCAAAGTGGGAGTCTGCTCTTAAACACTATGTTGAGCCTACCAAATGCCTGCCAGCCACATTTAACACGCCGTTCCACTTCCCGGGCTGTATTCCCCTCCATTGAAATCCTCTGCCCAAGATATATAAAGCTGTCAACAATCTCTAAATCCCTTCCTAAAACTGAAATTCTTCTATCCTGAACGAAGTTATTGAACATAACCTGACTCTTTTTCAGGTTTATTTTCAAGCTAAATGGTTCGCCAGCCCTTTGCAGTTCTTGTATGCGTCTTTGCAACTCCTCTGGGTCTTGTGAAATGAGAATAATATCATCTGCAAATCTAGGATGGTTTAAGTTTGCACCATTGATCTTTACACCATCCTGTTCCCAATCCAGTTTACGGAATACTTCTTCAAGGCCAGCCGAGAAAAGAATAGGCGATATTGCGTCACCCTGCCGTACACCTCGTTCTACATTAATTCCCACTTCAAGATCATCAAGGTGAATTGTGGCTGTAGCTCCATCATATATCGATTCTAATAGGTTTACATAGGCTCTGTCTACACCTTGGCTAAGCAGTGCAACCATTATCGCATGCTTTGAGATGGAATCAAATGCTTTTTCGTAGTCGATAAAAGCCAAGCACAGTGGCATGGTGTATTCGTTGTGCCTTTCTATGACCTGCTGTACAACCTGGATGTGATCCATTGTACTGAATCCACTTCTGAATCCTGCTTGTTCTCTTGGTTGTGCGTCATTCAGTTTTTTTAATATTCTTTTAGAAATTATCTTAGTGAAAACTTTGTACATCACTGATAGGAGGCTTATTGAACGGTAGTTCTTTAAATCTTCCTGTGCTCCTTTTTTATGTAAAAGGATCACTTATGCATTTTTCCATAAGTCAGGTACTTTTTGTTCTTTGAGGCATTTTGAGTATAATTTTGCCAGTGTTTTATGTAACGTCCGACCACCAGCTTTTAGCATATATATATATATATATATATATATATATATATATATATATATATATATATATATATATATATATATATATACATGTATATATGTTAGGGTGTCCGTTATTTTTGAAAAATTTTGCAGCTCCTCTGTGTCTTGTGAAAGGGCAACGATAATATCTGCAAATCTAAGATAGTTTAAGTTTGTACCATTGATCTTTACACCATCCTGTTCCCAATCCAGTTTACAGAATTGTTCTTCAAGGCCAGCCGAGAAAAGAGTAGGCCATATTGTGTCACCCTTGCATCACCCTGCATATATATAGTGTATCAATGTATATTGTGTATGTACATGAGAATTTTAACATAAAAAATATGTATTCTAGATACAAAGGTAAATTCTGTAACAAAAATAACTTTTTTAACTTCAAATTCGGAAATGTCAGAAATAATAATCTCTCCATTTATCTATTACCCTCTTTTTTTCTCAGCTGGTTGCGCGACGTTGCCAGATCTTTGGTCGAGTGTTTGGCTGTTAGTAACCGAAAGTTGAAAAAAAGTTTAATATGTGATATTAATTATTCTATAAAGTTGAAAAATTAATAGTGAAAAAATAGAAAAATGCGTAGCGGAAGGCATTCTACCATGAGAGACTGTGTGTAAGAACGGTGTAAAAATATCTATTTTCCAAAAAACTAGACAGTGAATACTTGTCAGATTTTAAGCATTCATAAAAAAAAGCAAATTTTTTGTAGCTTTGTCATGATTACCTCCTTAATTTAAGATGGAGAAACTTATTTTACCCCACTCGTTATTATTACCGTCACCCACATTACATTGACTTATAAAGAGTCCATTTCTGTGTCCTAGACGACCTATCTATTAATACATTTTCAATTAATTATTGAAGTGTTTGAAAAAACAATTCCTTCGCCATTTTACAGGGGTCTAGACACTTGCAGTTGTAAATTTCCCTTCTACAAACGAAAGAGATTCCGCTGTTAGCAGAACGGACGAGAGCGAAACTATAAATCGCTGATTGAGAAACGGATGAAGCGGCAAAACGAGCAAAACTTTCCCGATATAATTAAATTATTAGCCAGACTTTTTTCTTCCATGATTCGATATCGAGGATTTATTATTATTTGATCATCGAATATTCTTTATTGGATTTCAACTATTTTCTTTTACTTTACTTTTTGTTGTGTTTACGCAAATCATTTATTTTCTGTTGGAATTTTTCGAACACGGTTTTCTCTTTTTAAATGTTTTATATTATAAAGTCTATAATTAATAATAATAATGATGATATTCGATGGCCTTCGACTCGATTTTAAATTCTTGGCTAATTAAGTTACAACCATTGTACAAAGTGCACCCAGCTTTAATAAACACACTTCAGGATGTGGTAAAAAAAGTGACACACCACCACTAATTTATCAAAAAATGGACGTGCCATTAAGAGTAAATCAGGATGACGAGTATTTCAGGGCATTCGCTGCGCCCTGTGCGGTTTTGCCTTGCACTGTATCCTCTTTCTAATCTGGCTAAGAGGACGCAAATCTGATTCAAACTCCGAAATCAAAATGTATAACCGGTCTTTCAAAGTGAGCAGTTTTTTTTAAATTCTTGAATAAAATATAGATGGCGTTATGAATTTACATGTCTAATCTCACATCAGAAGTGTAATGTATGACATCTATAAAAATAGAGTCGTACACACTACAACAACGCGTTAAAATTAATACATTATTTTATGAAAATGGACGTTTAGTGAAACATGTTTTTCAGAAAATGACGTGATATTTACAGTTTGCACAATCGTCCATCTGAAAACACTATGAATCGAATTGTTCCAAAAATTTCACGAGCCTGTTTCGGTGAAAGATAAAAGAAGAGTAACATATAGTCGTAGTGGTCGTTCACAAAAACATATTGATTTGGAACGTGAAAATGTTGCTGTTGCTTTCATACCTAAATGTTCATGTAAAATCTTATGTATGCTTGTCATACTCAATCTTACGGTATATCACCTGACGATCTTGCTTTATCAGCTCGCGCACAATCTTGATGTTTTCTGGCACAACAGACAATTTTGGATGACCTTCATGAAGGATATTTAATTCAGTAAACCAGCAAAAATACATAGATAGCAACTCTCGTGTTCAAAAAACAAAGGATTTGTTTACTCGTTCTCCACGTAAAATTTCCCTAATTCTTCCCAGATTGGTTTCTGGCTTTAAGCCGTCATCAGTTGGGCTTAAGTTAAACTTTCAAAAGCAACTGAAGGATTGACCAAGATTTCAAGAGGTATATATATATATATATATATATATATATATATATATATATATATATATATATATATATATATATATATATATATATATATCATCATCATCATCATCATCATCATCAGCCTGTGTCGATCCACTGCAGGAAAAAGGCCTCTTCAGCATGCTTCCAACTTTCACGGATCTGGGCTTTCCTCTGCCACTCGAGTCCAATATACTTAACGATGTCATCAATCCATCGTGCTTTCGGTCTTCGCGGACGTTTGCGATCAAGCGGAATCCACTCCAGGATTGCCTTGGTCCATCTGTCGTCCCATCGCCTCGCTATATGGCCTGCCCATCTCCATTTAAATTGCTTTACTCTTCCAATGATGTCACATATTTTTGTTTGTTCCCTGATCCATGCGCAGGACTTCCTGTCTCGTCTTGTAATGCGAGGAATGAGGAATGGGGAATGAAAAGCATACATCATTTGGAAGGTTAGCTAGAGAGAAAACCGTAGGAAGACTGGACCAAGTTGATTTGACGAAAGGAAAAAAGGTCATAGCGAAAGAATGAAATTAGTATGGGCGCAAAGGAACGCTAACAACAAACGCCTCTAACTGTACTTCGCGTGGTCCACCAGGTCCTATACGTGAATAATATATATATATATATATATATATATATATATATATATATATATATATATATATATATATATATATATATATATATATATATATATATATATATATATATATATATATAAAGCTAAGGAAGTTCACGCGTGCTCCACATCGTGCTTTGCCATTCCTTCATCCGTCATCCAAAGCGCCAGCAAGGGTCTCCCAAGACCGGTTTTTAGCCTTAAGCCGTCACTAGTTGGGCTCAAGCTGGACACCTGAAGAGCGGATGAAGGGACGACTAAAGCCATGACCATTTAAATTGGCCATGTCGAATGGCAACAAAAAAAAAATGGAAAACAAAAAACTGCTTTATGTTTCTGACCTATGCACAGGAAGAATAAACCTATAAAACTATAAAAAAATAGTATTGCATTAAAAATTTAGTAAGCTTTAAAAAACGTTTAAATTTTGTATTATCTTTTCGACATTTTCATCCCAAAAAAATATATCAATTCTTCTATTGGAACCTTTGCTGTGAAACACTAAACTTGAAGAGATTTACCACTAAACACCATATCACTTTTTTAAAAGCTCTCGACGCACGTTTTGCTAACCATGTTAGCATCATCAGGAGATGATTTAATCTAATTCTAAAACTAAACTATGTTCTATTTATATGAAAACCATACCTAACGAAGCGTGTAAAAATCATGAACCGTGAAGTATACTAAGCCTTATATTAATACCTGAAAAAGTTGACTGAAAGGAATCGCTCCTTTATCTCGGTTCATGATTTTCTTACATTTTTCTCTTTGAATGCTATCATATGCATCCAAAGCCCTATTATTATTAACACTTTTAATTAGTCTTAAATTACTAATATCTATACTGTGGTCATGTTCGATTGCATGTTGGGCAACACAAGATTTTTCATTTCTCCCATATCTAATGTGGGCAATATGTTCTTTATATCTTGTCAATATGGATCTTTTTGTTTGCCCAATATACCTTCGATCACAGTCTTGACAACTAATTTCGTAAATCCCCGACTTTTCATGCTGGTCTACTTTATTCCAAAAAAAAATAACAGCTCAGTCAACATAGCTTGGCCTCCGAGGTTTGGATAATCAGTATCCTAATGCCCCAGCGCTCTTTCGAAAGCAATGCAGTGACGGTGTTAACATCGGTTAAGTATTGTACATTCGAGGAACTCTTCATTCTCTGTCTCTGTTAGACAGTGGGCTCGTGGAGAATATAAAAGTATTCAAAAAATCAGAACATTTTTGCTTGTTGGCGTTTGATGGTGCACATGAAAAAATTCCCTAGTTTTTGAAAATGATAATTAACTTTCGAACACCTCATGTTTCCTGCTTCATAAGACCGAATAAAACGAAACATACAACCTGCTAACCTCACAATATATGAGAATTATTTTTAAAATTTTATCGCACTGTTATCAGTTTTTGAAAGAAATGAACCGATTTCTGAAAAATCGAACATATAAATCCATATATATAAATGGAGCTCCGTTTTTCTTCGTTGTCACTTTTCCTCGTTTTTTAAAGCAGGATATACATTTCTAGTTAAAACCACAGCGATTTAGAGATATAATACTGGCATTGTTGAGTAAAATATGGCCTTTTTTAGTCTTAAATGGAACGGAGGAGTCAGATAATAAGCTGACGGCGTGGAGGAGGTCTAGACTGTCGCACCTCGTTTAGAATTCGTAATTTTTGACGGATTAGGGTTGACGCTTTATCTGATACGCGTTAAGGAAAATTTCGTTTATATTTTACGTCAAAATAATCCAGAATTTATATGTTCCGACGGGAAAAAATGTATTGATATTCAGAACTGTTCAAGACAATAAAGGACAATGCGTAAATATGAAAATAAGAAAATCAAGCGTTGGAGAAAATACGTGCAGGGCTTATTGCGGATGGAGTTAATATTATAGATAATTCAACAGAGCAGATATGTCTTTTCTTCCTTTAGCATTTATATCGCCCAATACCGTGCATAAAGTGATTTTTATCCGTACTAACCCTGCCACTCCCATGAGATCATCATACCATCTCTCCCCTGGTTTACCTTTATTCGTTTTTCCCTTCCATGGCCTCCATGGAAGGACCTTAACATGTCTCCTACTATCAGTTGTTCTTGCTTGCCACATGGGGCGCATAATTTCATTTCAATTGTGTCGTTCTTTTCAGGACATACTTTACGAGGGTTGCTATTAACGTATCCGGAATAATATATAAAAATAAATATTTAATATTGTAAATAGTTTTATTGATTTTCAAAAAATTCTCCGCGATGATCGATACACTTCTGCATGCGTTTCAAACGTTAACCTTGTATCTGAAACAGCCATTCAATTATTTCAACTTTAGCTCTACTCCTAGGTTCATAAAATTCAACTATTTGTCCAGTTAGCCTACTCGGATTCATCCGTTTTATATGTCTGTAAAACTTAAGTCTTCTTTTTCTCATATCGCTATGTATACCTGTGTATTGTTTGATTTCTTGGTTTTCTCGAAGTCGGTATGTTATGCTATTTATTTGTTTGGCGCCTCAGATTTTTCTTTCCTTCTTTTCAATCTCCCCGATGTCCCTCTTTCTATCCAAAATGAACGTTTCTGCCCCATATGGACATTCTGGCTTAATAACTGTGTTGTAATGTTTCAGTTTTGTGTTTTTAGATATGCAATTTTTGTTGCAAATATTTTGTGTAAGTCTCAATGCAGTTTCCATTTTTTGACATCTACCCTTATTGGCCGCTTTTTCTACCCTATTTTCCATAATTAATTCACCCAAATATTTGAATTGGGAGACTCGTCTGATGTTACCATATTTTGTTTTTAGAAATGGTGTTCTTAGTCTGTCGCAGGTCATGTATTGCGTCTTTTCAAAGGAAATTTGGAGTCCTACCTATTCTGCTGTTTCTTTTAGGATTTCAATCTATTTTTGTGCCGTTAATATATCTTGAGCCAAAATTGCTAGATCATCAGCAAACTCCAGACAACCAATTTTGATGTTGGGACTCCCCATTTTAATGGGCTGGTCAATGTTCAGAGCTGATTTTTTTTCACGCCACTCCCGTTTTACTTTTTCTAGAACACAGATAAATAAGAGTGGTGAGAGTCCATTCCCTTGTCTCACACCAGTTTTAATTTCGAAGGGCTCTGAGATGTCACCCATGAATTTAACTTTTGACCTTGTGTTAGTTAGTGTTGCTTTAATAATTGCCAGCGTTTTCAGATTTAGTCCTTGTTCTTTCAAGAATTGAAATAAAGAATAATAAATAAAGATTAATATCTAAAAATTGCACTACAGTTAAAATTGTATGTATGACAATTGTTTCGACATACAGTGCCCTTTTCAAATACCTAATTTTTAGATATTAATCTTTGTTTATATATTTAAAATAAATTTCCATCAACTATCGTCTACCTCACTTAAATTTATTTTGAAATAAAGATTCGCGGTCAATAGAATTATATGCTTTTTTGAAATCCACAAAGGTACAGACCAGATTTTTATTATAGTTTTTGATGTCTTAGAATCAACTTTAGATTCAGGATCTGTTCATGGCAGAATCTGCCCGGTCGAAAACCTACTTGATATTCACCAATTTTAGGTTCTAACTGTCCCTGTGGACTTCTAACTGAGAGAAGAGATATCCCTTTGTAGTTGTTTACATCCGTTCTATCTCCTGTCTTATGTAGTGGATGGATTAGAGCACCTTTCCAATCTTCCGGAATCCGTTCGGTTCGCCAAACTTCTTGTAGAATTTCAAAAGTTCAGCAGTGATTCCATCTTCACCAGAAGCTTTGTTATTTTTAAGTCGCTTAATTTGCCTAATTATTTCATCTTCAATCGATGGTAATGAATCTGGGTTTGTTTGTTTAGCGTTTAGTGTTGGTAATCTGTTTGAGGGCTCAGGACAGTTTAGTAGTTTTTCAAAATATTTCGCAGGTTCTTCGCAATTGTCTTGGTTTTTGAGAGCTAATTATCCGTTTTCGTTTTGGTAGCAAAGATTTTGGGGTTGATAGCTTGTTAATTTAGTTTTAAATTTCGGGTGTGATTTTTTTGGAAATCTTGTTCTGTTTTATTAAGTTGATCGTTTTTATATTTTCTTTTAATTTGTCTAATTAGCTTCGATGTTTCTTTTCTAACTTTCACAAACTTGTTATAGTTTATTGCTGTTTTTTGACTGTTCCAATCTTTGAATGCTTTACTCCGTCTTAATACTGCTTGCTCGCAAATTTCATCTCACCAAATATGTTTTCTACGTTTTTGAAAAAGGACCAACTTTAAGGCTGTTTTAATAATTTTTTGTTTCAATTTTTGTCAGTTCTGTGCTGGTTGTTTATCAAGCTCTTCTATATAATATATATATATATATATATATATATATATATATATATATATATATATATATATATATATATATTTATATTTATACATACAGTGTGTTAGGTAAACATGTGGCAAAAATGCAAAGGATTTTTTCTTGTCCTATTCTAAGAATATTTTACCCTATAATGATTTTTGAAAAACCCCTTTGTTTCGAAGATACAGGGCGAACAAAATTTGCGACAACCATTTTCGATATTTGTTGGAATCATTAATGTAAATAATGTAAATAAAAGTAGGGTGTACGTCAATTAGTTTATCAAGTACAAAATTTTTTTTTTTCGATCTCGATCACTTGGAACGGCTGTTTTATCTAGTAAGTGGATTTCATCGGTCGCATCTGTTTACACAGATTGAGTGACGTTTGCCTGTTTGACGTGTCTTAAATAGTGAGTGAAGTCCTCTATCATAATGTATACAAACTGACTGACACTTCATGTATGGTCTGACTGAAATGCACTTCATGTATGGTCTTGCTGATGGCAATGCATTACTAGCTATATGATTGTACAGTGAACGATTTCCAGCCCGTAATGCCCCGACCGAAAAATATTCGAAATATTCATCGACGTCTTCGTGAAACAGGCACATTGAAACGAACTGAAGGGTCAAGAAGATCACTGACTGTAAGAGCGGTACAATTGTAACAGTGCTGGATCTGATAGCGGAAGAGCCTCGTAGTTCTACGCGAAAAAATGCAAATACTTTGAATGTGAGTCACTGGACAGTTTGGAAAATTCTTAAGGACAATTTATTGTATCCATACCACATTCAACGCGTTCAGGCACTACTACCTGTTGATTTTCCTCCACGTATTGCATTATGTCAATGGATATTGCAAACTTTATTTCTCATCCCTCTATTCCTGACGGAAATTCTTTTCACCGATGAAGCCACATTCGCAAGAAACGCAATAAGGAATTTTCATAATAACCATGTGTGGGCAGAAAATCCGCATGAGGTATGCGAATATAGTTTTCAACGTCAGTTCTCGTTGAATGTTTGTTTTTCTATCACAAAAACTTACTGGTGAGGTGTATCGCAACTTTTTGGAAGCAACGCTGCCTGAGTTTCTGGAAGATGTACCATTGGCAACAAGGCATAAAATGTGGTTTATGCACGATGGTGCGCCACCACATTTTAGTTTGGTTGCTCGTGATTTTTTAACAGCAACATACGGATATCGCTGGATTGGTCGAAGTGGGCCTGCTCGATCCCCGGACTTAAACCCCCTGGATTATTTCTTCTGGGGATATCTGAAGTCATTAGTTTACGCTACTCCATTGTAAAATTTGGATGATTTGCGAAATCGGATAATTGCTGGGTGTAACTCAATTAGAAACGACCCTGATGTGTTTAAAAGAGTTCGGCAGTCAATGACGAGAAGATTGAATGCTTGTATCAAGGCTGGAGGAAGTCATTTCGAACATTTATTGTAGATTGAGCAACTTTACAGGTACTTTTTGATAATAAAATGTTGTTAATGTCGTAAATTTTGTTCACCCTGTATCTTCGAAACAAAGGGCTTTTTCAAAAATCATCATACAATAAAATATTCTTAGAATAAGTCAAGGAATAACTGCTTTAATTTTTGCCGCATGTTTACCTAACACCCTGTATAATATATTTACTTACGCTCGTTAGAGTATTATATGGGAACCTATATAAATTGTTTTTAGATTCATTTTGAAAACGGGAAGAGAAGACCTCCCGAAACAGTAACGTTCGGAAGTTTGTATTTATTTACTGAGAAAGTAGTTTATATTTTTTTACTGAGAAAGTAAATCAAACTTAATAATTGACTCGTTAAAACATCAAATTGGTGAGTCATCCGTCGTACACAATGCTGATTTCACATCCAACGATTTATTTTTTTTCCGTCCGTGAAGAATAAACTAAATATTATCTAAATGGTTGTGACGTGTTCATAGATTTTTTTTTTTGATATTTCTCCACGATCTAAAACTCGAAAAATATCAAATATATCTGTTCTTATGTAAATAAAAGTATCACTGGGTAAAAAACAACACGGATACTAATTTCTCAGTGAAGCTTTTTTAGTTAAACTTCGCATGTTAGCACCAGCAACTTAATAATCATTAACAGAATAATTTGAATACTATTTTTGAACAAATAAAATAATAACAATGCTGAGGCTTTGAAACCCAACCTGTTAAATCAACACTCCATAAAAAAATTAAATTGATGCCTTGGGCACACTTGAGATGGCGCCACCGCTTGACATATTTCCCATCGTCCCCTGCAGAATTCGAATATCTTCTTTATATATTATATTAATGGAATTAAGATAATGCTTAAAATTAATATTTCATTAAACATTATGCATATGAATTAAGATTAAATA
>JARFXV010000261.1:0-160000 GCA_031761425.1 Cosmopolites sordidus | reverse complement strand
GTTTCTATGGTTCCTTTCTTACACTCTTTGTGTAATGTACTTAAGGATTGCATGCGTTTATTTGGACACCCGAAAACGCATAATTTCATTCATCCATTCATTTAGTTTAAAAGAAAGAGTAGGTATATTTATTAATGACTGATTTCAATATTCTATCAAGTAGTATTTAAACATCACAAAAGAGAAAATGCAACAATTGGGGAAAGGCATTTTTTCCGCTTATGTAATTAAATTAGAAAATATTATCTAGGTCAGAATTAGAACATTTATGATGATTGATACTGAATAGATAATTTTATTTTTTAAATAAAATTGTTGCGGTTGCGATTGCGACTAACTGATTTTTTTCAGAAAAATCGAAATATCTCTTGACAGCAATTGCCTTTAAATGAATCCAAATTGAGGAAAATCGGTTAAGGCAAACGGACATTAGACGATTTTTTATCTAAATAGGTTAAACTCCCCCCCACTTCTTTATTCGCGAAGTTACGACAAAATGTCATAAAACAAAGTTGTAGGAGACAGTTTGCTAATTATAACTGAGAATTTTTCTTACTCGGTTAACACTTGAAAATACACAAAAAAAAATTATTTTTAAAAATGTTTAGCTCGTCGCGCCCTTTTGCGGTCGTTTTAGAAGCTTAAAAATATTTTTGGTGAATTTCTCATGATCATTTTTAGTACAATTTTTTTTCCCCAAAGCTGTGGGATAAATAGTTTTCAAGATACGGCCGCGATCCATCCTGATATTTTGGAATATATACAAAGATCAGTAGTGTAATGTTCACATGATCGTAATAAATGACAAAATAGAAATATAAATTGGGTCTATTAAAATATCAAAGAGAAAAACTGTAGCCCGCCTCATTATCGAGACTTTGATGTATAAATATTTCAGCTAACAACGATAGCTGATAATTAACGATAAATCCTATTACGGTGCCTGTCTTTTTCGTGGAAAAACAATATTTTTAGTAGCGTAATTATAATTAAACAAATATTACGCAAAAATGCCTGACAACACTCGTTTTGTTTCCTTTGATATTGGTGGAAAATAGACTAGAAAAAAGTTGTTTTTCAATCTAAATATTTTTTTTAATGGATCTTAGATTATCAAAATATTAGACACAGTTTCAGTTTTAGTGGAAAGAAGAAAGTTAACGTGAGGAAAAGATAAATAAAAAACATTTTAATATTTTGTTATGTTCCCACCACTTTTATTAATTCAAAAATTCTTTCTGATAATGAATCATAAAACTATTTCATTGTTTGTTTTGAAATTTCTTCTCACAAAGCCTAAATAACATTTTGTAGATCTTCCATGTTCGAAAATTGCCTTCATATACTGCAAACTCGTCTTGACAACGTCTATGATAATGTCTGATATTTTCTATGATAATGTCTGAATGATTGTGGCGTGTTCATATATTTTTTTTCCTTTATTTCGGTTTTTCGTCACTATCTAAAACTCAAAAAATGTTCTTATATAAAGAAAAAATCACTGGGTAAAAACAAAAAACCAAACGGAGACAAATTTCTCAGTGATTCTTTTTTGTAATAAATTTGCTTAACGAACAAAATTTTAAAAATATAAAAATGTTATAAAAAAAACTTACAAACTTTTAATGTTAACGTTTCGGAGGGTCATCTCCCCCCGTTTACAAAACTAAACTAAAAAATAAATTATATTAATTTGTAATATATAAAGTAACGAGTGAAAGTAAATATATTTTTTTTGTATATGTCAACGATACTTATATTGACAATGTTTCTTGTTTCATGACAGTAACATACTACCAAAAAATATATACAGGTAATGTTTGCTGTGTGATTGTTTATTGTACTGATTGTGTATTCAAATATGTAAATGTGTTTAATTGTATTCTTTAGAATCGGGAACCATATTGAATTTAAATCTACCGACGGCATAGCAATAGAGTTATTTTTATTTAAGTTAATTATAGCGGTTTCTTTTAATCATCTGTATTTTGTTACCGATTGTTTTAATACCGTTTTGGAATTATTCCAATTGATTTTTATGACCCGATTCCCATGCGTGTTGACAAATTCTAGATTCTTATGTTGTATTTATTTCCTACTTTTTTAATTGTGTCAGAAATACCGCGGATATAAGGAATTGTGAGGTTAATTGTTTGAGAGTTATTATTATTGTTATTAATAACTTGTTTGTTTTGTCTAGTATCAAAATTTTCAAACGATTTATCTATAAAAATTTTTGGGTAGTTGTTTTTTATTAAAATGTCTTTTGTAGTGTATCACTGTCGGTACAAACAAGTTTTGCTCTGTCATATAAACTTTTAACTCCTATTTTGACCGATTTTGAATGATTTGAAAAGAAATTGAGATACCTATCTGTGTTTGTCGCTTTTCTGTAAGCTGTAGTTTTTTGAATGTGTTGGTTTGTTTTAATATTAAACTGTCGAGGAATGGCAATTTATTCTCCTTCTCCATCTCTAAAGTAAACTTAATTGCGGGCTCTCGAGAATTTATATCTTGTAAAGAAATATTTAGATCGTCAATGCTATGTTGCCATATAGCAAAAATTTCATCAACATATCTAAGCCATATTATTGGCTTTTTAAGAGATTATTTAATATGTCATTTTCGAGTTCCTCCATAAAGATATTACTCATCAAAGGAGAAAGAGAAGAACCCATTGCCATTCCGAAATTTTGTTGATAATAATCATTTTCTAATTGAAAATATGTGGTTTTTAAACACAGAGTTAATAATTCCAAAATTGTATTTATGTTTAGTTTAGTGCGGTCTTTTAATGTTGTGTCATGTTCTAATCTCTTTCTAACTATTAAAAGTGATTTATCAATTGGTACATTAGTAAATAAACTCACCACGTCAAAACTAACCATTAAATTTTGGTTTGTAATTTTAATGTTCGAAATTTTATCTAAAAAATCTGAAGTATTTTTAATATATGAATTTGTTCTTCTCGAAAGTGGATTTAAAATGTTTAATAAAAATGTTGTTAGTTTATAACATGGGGAATCTGTAGTACTAACTATATTAATTAACTAATTTACTAATTAACTAATTTGTGTAGTTTTGATACACCATAGAAATGAGGTGGTTTACTATAATGTGTTGTAAGTTGGGATCTTTCTAGATCTGCAAATTCACGTTTGTGTTTATATAATGTATTGTAAATTTGTCTCTCTATTTTTAATGTTGGTATTTTCTCTATGGTATACCTTCTGTAGGTATTTTAGTGTAATCTCCCTCATCAATTAAAGTTTTAATTTTGTTATTGCATTCTGTAGTATCCAGAATAACTGTGGCATTACGTTTGTCTGATGGCAATATTTAAATATATGTGTCTTTTTTTAATTTATCTATAGATAAACTTTCCTCATGGTATAAATTTGATTTGATTTTAAATTGTTTTTCTAAGATACGTTTTAATCTAATTCTGTATTCATTTGCACTTTCCAAAGGTAATTTTTAAGCAACAGACTCCGCTGCCGAAATAAGGTCTAATTTAGGAACATCTTTGGATGTAACACTAAAATTTAGTCCTTTAGAAAGTACATACTTTTCAAACTAAAAACAAAAAACTATCTAAAAACAAAAAGTACATATTTTTTTAGATAGTGGCGAAAAACCCCAATACAGGAAAAAACAAATTTTCTATGATGCTTAAGTATGGAAAGACAGTAGGTCCGTAATTTATAAATAAAACAGAGTTGTCTAATTATATAATTATATATAATCTTGAGAGATTACTCGATGAGAAAGAAACACTAGATCACCTTTTTTATAGGCACCTCCTTCTTGAGGTCATAAAAATTAAAGAAAAAACCATCAGGTCGATGCAAATTGTTTCTGCCCCATATAGACATTCTGGCTTAATAACTGTCTTGTAATATCTCAGTTTTGTGCTTTTAGATAGGCATTTTTTGTTGTAATTATTTTGTGTAAGTCTCAATGCCGTTTTCATTTTTTGACTTCTACCCTTATTGGCCGCTTTTTCCAACCCATTTTCCATGATTATTTTACCCAAATATTTGAATTGAGGGACTCGTCTGATGTTACCATATTTTGTTTTTAGAAATGGTGTTCTTAGTCTGTTGCAGGTCATGTATTGTGTCTTTTCAAAGGAAATTTGGAGTCCTACCTTTTCTGCTGTTTCTTTTAGGATTTCAATCTGTTTCAGTACCGTTAATACATCTTGAGCTTTAAAATTGCTAGATCATCAGCAAATGCCAGACAATCAATTTTGATGTTGGTTCTCCCCGGTTTAATGGGCTGGTCAATATTCAGGGCCGACTTTTTTTTAAGCCACTCCTGTATTACTTTTTCTAGAACACCGTTAAATAAGAGTGTCGAGAGTCCATCCCCTTGTCTCACTCCAGTTTTAATTTCGAAGGGCTCTGAGATATCACCCATGAATTTAACTTTTGACCTTGTGTTAGTTAATGTTGCTTTAATAATTGGCAGCGTTTTCAGATCTAGTCCTTGTTCTTTCAAGATTCGGAATAAAGATTCGCGGTACAGACTGTGCGAGAAATGTACAGACGAGATTTTTATTATACAGCTTTTGATGTCTTAGGATCAACTTTAGATTCAGGATCTGTTCAGGGCAGGATCTGCCCGGTCGAAAACTGCTTGATATTTACCAATGTTAGGTTCTAACTGTCCCTGTGTTCTGTCTAGTAGACGTTGAGATTGAATCTTGTAACAAACTGGGGGAAGAGATATCCCTCTATAGCTATTTACATCCGTTATATTTCCTTTCTTGTGTAGTGGATGGATTAGAGCATCTTTCCAAACTTCCGGAATCTGTTCGGTTCGACAAACTTGTAGAATTTTGGTTATTTCCTTGATTGAACCTGGACCAGCGGATTTCAAAAGTTCAGCAGTGATTCCATCTTCACCAGAAGCTTTATCATTTTTAAGCCGCTTGATTTGCCTAATTATTTCATCTTCATTCGGTGGTAATGAATCTGGGTTTTTTTGTTTAGGGTTTAGTGTTGGTAATTTGTTTAAGGGCTCAGGACAGTTTAGTAGTTGTTCAAAATATTTCGCAAGTTCTTTGCAATTGTCTTGGTTATTTAGAGCTAATTGTCCGTTTTCCTTTTGGAAGCAAAGACTTTGCGGTTGATAGCCTGTTAATGTAGTTTTAAATGTTTTGTAAAAGTTTCGGGTGTTATTTTTTTGGAAATATTTTTCTATTTCGTTAAGTTGATTGTTTTCATGTTTTCTTTTAGTTTGTCTAATTAGCTTCGGTGTTTCTTTTCTTACTTCCAAAAAGATGTTATATTTTATTGCTGTTTTTTGACTGTTCCAATCTTTGAATGCTTTACTTCCGCTTAATACTGCTCGCTCGCAAACTTCATCCCACCACGGATGTTTTCTACGTTTTTGTAAAGGAACCAACTTTAAGGCTGTTTTAATAATTTTTTGTTTTAATTCTTGCCAGTTCTGTGCTGGTTGTTTATCAAGCTCTTCTGTTAGGGCTGGTTTTATTTTCGTTGGGTCAAACTTTGGTATTAGCAGCCTCTTTTGAATAAGTTTTCGAGGTTTTATGCTAAGTTTGATTCTAGTCAAGTAGTGATCCGTGTCTATATTTGCTCCTTTCCTGACCTGAACATCCAACATCTCTTTATAATTGGGGTACGAAATGGCAACGTGGTCAATTTGAAATTCACCCATGTACGTGTTTGGGCACCTCCAGGTCTTTTGTTTTGTTATTTTCAATTTTAAAATAGGTTGACATTATTTTTAGATTAAACTGCGAATATAGGTCAACTAATCTTCTACCATTATGACTAGTCCATTTATGAGCGGGAAAACTGCCGACTGTTTTCCTGTACTTTTTTTCTTTCCCTAGTTGGGCGTTGAAATCACCCAGTAGGATTTTTACATGGTTAGAGGGAATTTTAGAGATAGTCTTTTCCAGAGTTGTCCAGGACTTATTTACTTTTTCTTCGTTAACTGGGAGGTGTGCATTGATTAATGTATAGTTTTTGTTAGCACACTTGAGGGATAGTGTCATAAGTCGATTATTTACTGGCTGGACATTTGTTATAGAATCAAGAATGTTTCTTGAGACAGCGAAAGCAAGACCGAGATGTGGTGTATTTTTGAGTATTCTTTGTCCGTTTTACTTAAAAAAAAAGTACTTTTTATCATTTGTTTGTTTTACTTTTGGATACTTTTGATGTAATAGTAATTGTTTCCGTTTTTTATTTATTAAGTAACTAATTTCCTTTTCTTTGAAAACGATCAGACGGATCTTCGAAATTCCCCACTATTTAAAATATAATATATAATTAAATTAACGCCAATAAAAATATAAAATTAGATACACAGAATAGATAAACAGCTGTAAAACCTTAGCTTTAAAGTAGTGTTTGAGAATGTAAAATCGTTTTACGAAACTATAGTCGCACAAAAATTTTGTTTGAAAATAAAAGTGATAAATAACAAAGTAAAAAAAATCGTTTTATTCCTTTTTAAAAAATGAACTATCACAAAGTAATGGACAAATGAATCAATATAATGGATTAAGTTCCAAAACAAACATTAGTGGACTCAATGCATCACCCTGGAAAACACCTGTGGATCGGTTTATATGACCAATGTTTACATTCTCAGTATGTAAAGCATGTAGGCGTTTCCGTACATGAGGTACGATGGGAAAATACTAGAGTTGGATAATATATTATTGAAACATTCGGTGTATATACCTTTCAGACAATTAAATATCTTCAATAAAAAATTTTGAATTTGGGCATTCTCCTCAGTCGTTGGCAAATGTCAATGTAAGCGCCACAGTTGTAAAGTTCACTGTCAACAAGTTTTTGAATTCCGACGTCAAAAAATCGTTAGCCTGTGAAGAAGCCCAATCCATAACTGCAGTTTTTAATTCTTCATCGTCGTTGAACCGTTGACCACCAAGGAACTTCTTTAAGTACCAATACAAGTAAAAATCACTGGGTACAAGGTTTGCACTGTAAGGTGAATGATCTAGTTCTTCCCACTGAAAAGACCTGATTAGACCTTGTGTTTCTGCAGAAGTTTCTGTTTCTCGGAAATAATGGTGTACAAAACTGATCTTAAAACTTGTGGAAATTCACTTGATAACTTTGAAATCGTGAATCATCGGTTCTCTCTAATTTTGTTGTCAACATCACGAACCAAATCATCAGAAAGCAGCAGTCAACCATGGTGTGGCTCATGCACAGTCTCACCCACTTTCAAATTTTACTGTTACTCATAGCATTATCACCGTAAATCTCATAAATCTGACGATGAATTTCCGTAGCTATCAAGTTTCTTGCACACAACTCAGACGATGGCGGCGATTGTACGTCATTCTCCCATTCACAAACGGACCTTATTTAAAAAATACCGCTTGTAACAGTTGACATGTTGTTCTGCAAAATAGTCGTTTACGAGTGTGATGGCCTCTTTATTTGATAAAAATATCAGTTCTCCAAGAGAAACTTTGAGCCTAGGATAGAGAAAAAGTCGCTGGGGGCCAGATCTGCTGAATATTCATAAATCCTATTAAAACAGCCAAATATCACATTTTTTTTTCCCGCAGTACTGGATGAAATTTTACCATCTGCGAAACATCAAATCTTTACAAGTGTGAAATAGATAACATCTCGGTTTTGTGATGCAATGACATCCAGCGTCAAAAACGAAACGAACTTTTGTATCAACTCAATATTTTGTATTCCCAAAATTTGAATACAACTATTCGAAACACCCTCTGTATTTATACAAAAAGTTGTTTTAATAAGCAAAAACAAACCCAAAGTAACAAAACAAAGATATCACTTTGATAAAAATGTCACTGTCAAACAAAGACAATATATTTATTCACGCTTTATTTCCCGAAAGTGCTTTTCCTCTCGCTCTCGGCTTCTTTGATATTTCTTAATTAATATGGTAACCGAGCTGTACCAAGAGGTATTCTCATTAAAATAGCTGCGTTTCTCCCGTTGGTTTAATTGGTTTGTAATCGTGACATCGTTGTCGTCCCTTCATTATCAATTCCCACCGCGTGTCGGCCGAAAACTTATCTAAACACAATTTCGCAAAATTTAAATATAATTAAGTTTTATTATTCTTTATACAGTTTTTTTATTTGTTTCAAATATAAGTTAAAATATTTGAAAAAGGAAAAATGTAATTACCCTTAATCAGAATACAAAATAATTATTAGTAAATGTTTATCTACTTAAAAAAAAAACCTTTTGAATATCAACTTTATTACTAATGTTTGACGAATTTTTTAGCGCTGTGACTTTATCAGAAAAAAAAATCGACATCGGAATGGATATAAATAGAAAACGTCTATACAATAATACATTAAATAATAAGGAAAATATGCCAGCATGGGTTTTTTTTATCGAAATGTAGAGGATCAGGGATTGTCGAAGAGGCTCACCTTTGCTTTTCTCAAATCAGCCCGCTTTAAGTTAGAGATGGAATTTAGTCTATCGGAGAGAGATAATGGGTATGGAGGTTCCTGATGTAGACTGTAGGGCCTGCCATCGAGACACTCATGCACTTGTTATCTCGTCTGCGAGTACTGTACTTTCATCTAAGGTTCTCCTATAAGATAGACCAGACACCAGTGCTGCACTTTGTCCCAGAAGAGATAGAGTCTGTTGTCGAGAATGGGAGTTAGAATTGCGAGAAACTCCATCTTGAAGTACATCTGTTGAAGCATTGGCTGCAGCAGTGCAGAAGTCTGTCATCCTGGGGTCGCTGTGTCTGCTTAGAACACTTGATTGCCGATCTTATGATAGCTAACCTTGCAGGTTACAAGGAGCTCTATCAGCTCGTATTAGCTGGTCGGAGGGCGAACACCTGACTGGGTACAAAAAAAAATGCCAATATACTTTTGAAAACGCCAAACCTGAAAAACGATTCTTCTCATATTGGAAACATATTTGGAAGTCCCCAGCGGAGTTTAATAATAACGCAAAATAGATTTAACGTGTGTATCGAGAATGATATTATGATGATGATGTACATAAAATTATGCGTGTGTAAAGGTAAGTCTCGCACACTGAAGAAAACGACGAGAAAAGTGATGGTAAATTGTCGGAGAACAGTTCCAAACGCATATGTAGTAAATATTTACGTTTTGTATGATAAATAATCATCAATGATTAAATTAAAACAACAAAAGTTATTTTTTAATGATGCGAGAGAATCATTCAACGCCTCCATTCTTTCTGCCCTGGCCTCTTGTATCTCCTAATTTGAATATGACTGAAAATATTTGCGAGATGCTTTCAAAATGAGTTTATAGTGAACCAAGGCATTTTAATTCATTTAGACGCATATAAAATCCATTAAAAAAATTAAAATAAGTTATATTTTCTTGAGAAACCTCTTCAGCTGAAGTGTATCTAATATTCTGACACTGAATGAAATAGAATGAGTATTTTTTATGAATAAATAGAGGCGATAAACCAACAAGTTTCAAAAATGAAACTTATTTAAAATTTAACAAGATACGACTCGCTTCAACTGTGCAGAATAAATTGTGTCAAGAAGACGTGAAAATATGCATCTCGGCAATAGGAAAAAAAGGAGACAGTGCGAAATGCAGCGCCACCAACGTGAGAACTTCTCACCTATTTATTTCATCCGACGGTATATTTTCCACCCTAGAAATTTTAGCGAATATATTCATGAAAATGTTGTTTTGATTTATGCAAACCGTAAATATTTCGCCGCGTTTCACTGCAACGCTGTTCCAAGGTAATGTTTCATTTCAAACATAAGGGAATGGTGAATATTGAATATTAAGTATATTAAAAGATATTACAGGCACAACATATGTAAATATACGCTTATCAAAATAATCTAAAGTATAACTATAGAAAGATCTAATAATATATATAAAATAATGTTTGAAAAATATTTTTGGTTATTCATGGTTCTGTTAATCGCGTTATCAGTCAATCACGGGCGTAGCCAAAGGGAGGGGTTCTGGAGGTTTAACCCCCCCCCCCGAAATAAGCCAAATATTACCTAATATTATCCCGAAAAAATACGAGGAGTGAAGACAGTTAAATTATTACATTTGAATTGAATATATATATATATATATATATATATATATATATATATATATATATATATATATATATATATATATATATATATCCGAACTAGTGGACGTTGCGCACAGTAACGCCATCTCTTGTCGAACAGTCGAACTAATTTGTATCGTATGGAAACTTTGCGTTGTTTCTCGATTATTCGCCACGCCCCTCGGTCGGAATGAGCGGAGGTTTGTGGTAGTTTCTGGACGGCTACTACTGGGCTGCTATATAAGCGGCGCGTGACCGCGCTTACGGCAGTATTGCAACATGCGAACTCGAAGCGAATATAAGTGAAAAGTAGTGAACGAATAGTGAAGAGAATTAAGTGTACCGTGTAAGTGAATAATTTTAGTGCAGTGTTATTCGGTGGCCTTGTTAAGGATAGATACGTGAATCATTATTACTGTCGAAAAATGGAGGGGAAAAAAGGAAGGGTGATAAACTTAAAGGTATGGACTGCTGGAAGAAGTGGTGTAGTCAAGGGGTTTCTAATAAAGAAACAAATTTGGATTTAGCCATCAAAGTTTCAGCTACCTTGCATGCTGATAAGAAGACTGTGATGACAAGCACCGAATGTCGAAATCGATGCCATGTCGCTGATGCCCTGTTCGATACCTTCAACTGCCGAATCTACATCTAGTCTGCAACAGGCCAGCTTGCCTGTTACCTCATTTTTTATAACTGTAGCTAAGTTGGATGTTGGTTTTTACGCGAATCAAGAAAAAATCTTGGATGAATATTTTAAAGTCCAAATTTTAGAAACGCCATAGAACCCACCCAGAGATTATAAGTTTCCTATTTCCACAAAACGAAACTTGCCCTTTCAATTGAAATGGTTGGAGAGATTCCCCTGGTTGTCATATTCGGAATATAAAAGTGGAGCATACTGCAGTGTTTGCGTGGTAATGGGACGTTCGCTTGATGAAGGTAAAGGCGGTCATCAAATCGGCCAGTTGGTAACCGAACCTTTTTGTAAGTGGAAAAATGCCCTGGAAATATTTGAAGCTCATGCGAAATCGGGATACTACAAGTGAAATTCAGAACTGGCAGATAACTTTCTTTTCTGAAACAAGACAACAAGAGGAGAATTGAAAGAAACTAATGCCTATCGTAAAAGCAATATTTTTTTGCTGCAAAAAGAGGTAAAATCGATTCGGGGCGCATACAAATTATACCAGAATCACCAGAACCTGAACAACCACTACAGAATGATGGTAATTTTAGAGCCCTGTTGCGGTTTGTGGCTGAGTATGGAGATAAAGATCTGGCTGAGCATTTGAATACTTCACAGAAGAATGCCCTGTACACAAGCCCTCAGATCCAAAACGAAATAATTGACATTTGTGGTGAATTAATTCAACATAAAATTATTGACGAAGTAAAGAAAGCCAAACTATTTGCGATTCTGGCTGACGAAACCACCGACATCGGACGTGTAGAACAAGTCTCGTTATGTCTTCGATATGTTGATTTTACAGATAATAAACACCATATACTTAAAGAGATGTCCCTTGAGTACATTCCAACGGTCGATGTTTCAGGATCCGGTCTCGCAAATCTTATTATTACAGCTCTGAAAAAGCATGGACTTGGATGTTCTCATGTGGTTGGTCAAGGTTACGATGGGGCTGCTGCTATGAGTGGGTATTTGCACGGTGCCCAAGCTTATGTTCGCCAGGAATGACCTCTTGCTCTTTATGTACACTGTAGTGCATACTCTCTCAACCTTGCTATTGCTGATTCATGTTCATTAGCAAATGTCCGAAATTGCATTGGGATTGTGCAGTCTGTTGGTTCCTACTTTCGACATTCTGCTCAACGCACTGCTTTGTTGAAAAAAAAAATTCAAGAGCTACTACCCGTCGGTAACCAAAAAAGCTTGCTCTCAATGTGTGAAATATGGTGGGTCCACAAACATGAAGCTATTATAAGATTCAGGGAAATTTATTTAGCGATTGTGAATGCTCTCGAAGAACTCCAATTTAATCACAATAAGGAAATATCGCAACAAGCCGCCCAATTGCTAAGTATGCTTCGATCTTCGGATTTTGTGATGTGTTTAGTCATTCTTCAAAAAGTTATGAGCTACACATTGTCGCTATCAAAACAATTACAGACAATTGACATCGATCTTATCACGGCATTCAAACATGTAGATGATGTTATTAATGTCTTACAACTCCTGAGAAACAACACTGACGTCGAATATCTTCATCTCTATGAAGACTCATAGGTTTTACTGGAAGAAAATGGTGGTATACTGCGAATGCCACGCATGCATTGCATTGGATATAGGCACGTATTACAAAATTAATTTGTTCATTCCATTTCTTGATCATACAATTCAACAATTGGTTGAAAGGTTTACCAAACATCGTAAAGTAGTATCAGCATTATCTGGTGTGCTACCGTCAAATTTTACTGCCAGTTCTGAAATTGAAGAAGCAATTTCCATATACTCGTCACTGCTTCCCGAAAGCAACATATCAGTGGTTAAAGCAGAACTTGAAGGATGGAAAACAGTGATGACAAGTATCTCGCCTACCCCGAAATCTAGTTTGGAATGCCTAGATATGTGCGATAAAAACCTTTATCCTAATATTTACACATTACTACAAATATTGGCTACCATTCCTGTATCCACTGCTACCCCAGAAAGGTCTTTCTCGAGCCTAAGGAGACTGAAAAGCTATTTACGAAACACTACAAGTGAAAACAGACTTAATGGTTTGGCTCTCATGAACATTCACTATGGAACAGAAATTCATGCAGATGAAGTAGTGGACATATTTAAAAGAAGAAGCCGAAGATTTCTTCTTTAATGGTTTTAGATTTAGCGCAGAGGAACGCAATTAATTTAACCATTTCATTTAAAGTTAAGAACTTTATAAATATGTCGTAATTTTTCCCATGAATATATAGATATTAAATATCATATATTACCCCATATAAATATACCCCCCCCCCCCCCAAACTAAATCCTGGCTACGCCCGTGCCTCAAATAATTCAGACGATACCTTTTTGTCGTCAAAAAGTGTGGTTTATGGGCTGAAGGGGTAATAGGACTTTATTTTTTTAAAGACAATGACAGAAGTCATTTGACTGTTGGTGAATGGTGAATGGTATAGAAACTTGCTAACAGAATATATTTCGCCTGAACTGACAAATGTGACTATAAACAATGTTTTCTTTTAAAAAGACCGTATGACTGATCACACATCACACCAAACAATCTATTTATTATAAGAAAAGTGATATTTTTTCTCCCATAGGGTACTTAAACTAATTTCTTTTCTTTTATCTTTTTGTTTATCTGGTATCATTGTTTATATATGCATTCGGATATGTCAGAAAGTTAACTGAAGTTTAAATTAAACCGTGTTCGGAATGCACTCAACCACCGTAAACTTCTCAAATTGCGATTTATATCTCCACGATCAATATTTATGAGTCCTAGTTGACGATGCCGCGACCTAATCCTTGTCTTAGCTGCGAATGGTTCGAGTTAGTTGGTTAGTTAGCGATCATGAAACATAGATTTGACAAAGAAAACTGCCTGCACTTTAATTTTGGAATTTTAAATTAGAGTTCTTTCATTATTTCATCTAATCAGTTCATTCTTTCTATCTAATATAGATGTCTTTGAGCAGATCCATTTCTTTTCGACGAAACCGTGCAGGCGTGGGTCATCGAAGTTTAAGGATCGCCGAAGAAGGCGATTTTTTAGTTATTTTCAGAATTTTATATCTCAGACTGTATATAACTCGCAGACTTGAACCAAACGGCATTCTACTCTACTGACCTTGCATTTTAGGGGAACAATTATTTTTTACTTCAAACTATTATCCGACTTGGCTGAACCACTATTTTGGCGAACATTTCTGCAGGTACTTCTGGTGGTTTTCTTTTTCATCTCTACAATATAAAATTTTCGCCCTGAATTATTTGTTTTCTTGTTGAGCTTCTGAACAATAGCTCATATTTTTTATCGAAGTATATTCTATTGGTAATGTCTGAATGATTGTGGCGTGTTCATATTTTTTTTTCCTTTATTTGGGTTTCGCCGCTATCTAAAACTCAAAAAATATCAAAAATACCTGTTCTTATTTAAAGAAATAATCAATGGGTAAAAACAAAAAACCAAACGGAGACAAACTTCTCAGTGATTCTTTTTTGTAATAAATTTGCCTAACAAACAAAATTTTAAAGATATAAAAATGTTATAAAAAAAATTACAAACTTTTAACGTTAACGTTTCGGAGGGTACTCTCCCCCCGTTTTCAAAACTAAACTAAAAAATAAATTATATTAATTTGTAATATATAAATTAATATAATATTTTAAATTTTTATAATAATATTTTTTGAGTTTTAGATAGTGGCGAAAAACCCAAATAAAGGAAAAAAATATATTCTATTGGTGCCTATCCTAATTTTAATTGATTGTCGCTATTCTTTAGAAATATGACTTTGCAAAGCCAATCGATTTTTAAAAAATCGCCCATTTTAGATAGCTTTAACTTTATTTCTATCAACTCCAAATCGCTTGAAATCTTCAGAGGATATACTTAATTTTATCCTCAAACAACCCTGAAAATCAAGATTGGAATAGCTGTGAATTTGTAAATTTTCGAATTTTTATTTAATATGCCATTTTTATGGCATTATTCTTAATTTCTTAAATTTTACGTAATATATTAATATTTAATTATTTTTACCGAAAAAAAGATGTATGGGGCTTAGAAAACGCTATTTTAGTAAATTCATTTTAAATAAATGAACAAAGATTAATATCTAAAAATTTCCACTATATTTAAAATTGTATGTATGAAAATTGTTTCGACACACAGTGTCTTCTTCAAATACATGAGTTTAGTATAGTTTTTATTTGAAAAAGCACTGAGTGTCGAAACAATTGTCATAAATACAATTTTAAATATAGCGGAAATTTTTAGATATTAATTTTTGTTTATTTATTTAGATATTTAATTTTTTTTGACAAACTATTTTATTTGTTACAAGCATTATATAAAATAAACTACCATATATGTTCTGCCGCTATAAATGCATATATATATATATATATATATATATATATATATATATATATATATATATATATATATATATATATATATATATATATATATATATGTATTTATAGCGGATTATCATCATCATCATCATCAACCCATATCAATCCACTGCAGGATGAAGGCCTCTTCAGCATGCTTCCAACACTCGCGGTCCTGAGCTTTCCTCTGCCATTCGGGTCCAATATACTTAACAATATCATCAGTCCATCGTGTTTTCGGTCTTCTCCGTGGACGTTTTGCGATCAAGCGGTATCCAGTCCAGAACCGCCCTAGTCCATCTTTCGTCCCATCGCCTCGCTACATGGCCTGCCCACTTCCATTTCAATTGCTTTATTCTTCCAATGATGTCATTCACTTTCGTTTGTTCTCTGATCCATGTGCAGGTCTTTCTATCCCGTCTAGTAATGCCAAGCGTACATCTTTCCATTCCCCTCTGTGCTACTTAAAATTTTTTAACTGACTGTGACGTGAGTGTCCAGGTCTCACTTCCGTATGTCATAGCGGGCACGACACACTGATTAAAGACTTTCCTTTTCAGACAAAGTGGTAGTTTGCTCTTAAACGCCATGTTGAGCCTGCCAAATGCGTGCCAGCCACATTTAACGCGTCGTTCTACCTCCCGGACGATGTCCCCTTCCATTGAAACCCTTTGCCAAGATATATATAGTGATCCACAACTTCCATATCCGTTCCTAAAATAGAAATCCTATTGCTCTCAGCAAATTTATTGGACATGACCTGACTCTTCTTCTGGTTTATTTTCAAGCCAAATGTTTTCCCAGCCCTTTGCAATTCTTGTACGTGTCTTTGCAGCTCATCTGGGTCTTGTGAAAGAAGAATGACATCATCTGCGAATCTAAGATGATTTAAGCACGCATCATTAATCCTTATTCCATCTTGTTCCCAATCCAGCTTACGGAACACTTCTTCCAGGCAGGCTGAGAAAAGAAGAGGCGATATTGCATCCCCCTGCCGTACGCCCCGCTCTACATTTATTCCCACCTCAAGATCGTCAAGGTGGACTGTCGCTGTAACTTCATCATATATCGATCCTAGTAAGTTTACATAGGCTTTATCTACACTTTGATTAAGCAATGCATCCATTATGGCCCCCTTTGAGATTGAATTAAATGTTTTTTCATAATCGATAAATGCCAAGTACAGTGGCATAGTGTATTTGTTGTGTTTTTCTATGACCTGCTGTAGAACCTGGATATGATCCAATGTACTGAATCCACTTCTGAATCCTGCTTGCTCCCTTGGTTGTGCGTCATTCAGTTTTCTTAGTATTCTTTTGAATATTATCTTGGTGAAAACTTTGTACACCACTGATAGAAGGCTTATTGGGCGGTAGTTATTTAAATCTTCTCGTGCTCCTTTCTTATGTAAAAGAATCACTTCTGTATTTTTCCATAAGCTGGGTACCTCTTATTGTTTGAGGCATTTTGTGTATAATCTTGCCAGTGTTTTATGTAAGGTCCGACCACCAGCTTTTAACATCTCCACCGTTATACTATCCTCTCCTGGAGCCATTTTTCATGGAGTCTATAGCCTTTGTCATTTCCTCCACCAGGATATCCGGCATTTGTTCTTCAGTAGGCATTGCTGTTCTTGTCTGATTCTGGTCCTCATATAACTTTGAATAAAATCTTCGGACAACCTCTAACATTTCCGTCCGTTTCCTGCATATTGTCCTCACGCATTAAGGAAATCATTTGTGTCCTTTTCCTTCTCAGCTTCTGCTTAGCTTTGTTAATTCCCTTGTTTTATTCCAGAGGTTTTTGAACTAGCATATATATATATATATATATATATATATATATATATATATATATATATATATATATATATATATATATATATACATATATACATATATACCCTTAAGCCTGCCTGATAATCTCCAATTTTGTCCTTTTCGTCTGGTTTAATACGATTTCTTCTTTGTGAAAGAGCTATTACTCTGTTGTTTTCGCCAATTATCACATCTGCCTTCTTTAAAATTGGAACCAAATTTGCTTGAGACTGCTTGAACGGCATAATTTCATCTTTTCAAATTCTCATTCTGATATTATGTTTAGCTTTTTGTAAGACTAGGCACCAGATTTGTATAAATTCATTAATAATTGTAATATTACCTTTTTCTTTAGCATTTCTGTTGTATGTCTTACTTCCTCTCATGTCTGAAGCAACATGTAAAATATTTAGTTCCAGCTCACTGTTGTATTTTTCTATTTCAAATTCAAGTTCAAAGTGTTGCTTCTACCAGTTTCACATTTATGCTGGTTTTTCTAGTAAGTTTCCTTCTTCATCTCTGCAATGCAGAATTTTCACCCTGAATCTAGAGAAACTAGAGATTTTTTTCCTTGTAAAAATTTCTCATATCTATATTGACGAAGTTTTTTTTCCAATTTCTTCAAATAATGTTGATGAGTATTTTTTCTTCCTGTATAGATTTTTTTACTGTACTTAGTTCTTGGAATTTATTTTTATATTCTCTCTTTTCTAAACTTTCAACAAAACAAATTTAAACAAAAAAAAAAAACACCAAACAAATTTAGTTATAATTCGTTTGAAAACGGTTTGTTTCTTATCTAACCATTCTACGGAGAAACATCCCTCTTTAGATGGCGAAGCATGACGTTGCTTGTTTGTTTCACTTAGAACCAGTGAATTATTACGAAACCTCAGAGGACCAGAACTGAACAAAAACAGACTGGAATTTGTAATTCCTTATCTGGAATTGTTGGAAAAAGGAAAACCAAACAAAGCGCAACGTTTTCGTTTCGTAAAGGGTACTGTTTTTTTTTTGTTTTAATATTCAGTGAAATTTGGCCGGATTTATATTAAGGGTTGTTTTTTGGCTTGCGACGATTTGAATTTGCATTGTTGGCGTTTCGAAGTTTTTACCTTTTGAGTTTCATAGTCTTAACAATAACGTATAGCCAGTATCGAACTTGCTTGCATATTAGATATATAGAAAACATTATCTAATTTTAATTGGGTTATACTCTTATATAAAACCTAAATAGTTTCATTGTCTTAGGTAGCTGGTAAATACGCATCAGTAAATGGTCGGAACAGATGAAAAAAGTGGCATAACCTGACCCAGAAGACACGACAGCTTTCCAAAGGTATCAATGAAGGCACTGCATTATCATTAATATGTAAGGTTTAAGGGAAAGTACATACAAATTTAACCAGCGAAAATTTACAGTACTTTGAACAAAAATTTCCTTAAAACCAAAGTGCAACCACAAATTTTCTTTACTCTTGAGGTATTATTTGAAAATACAGTGTAATAATTTTATATCCATTCATTTCATACGTTTCAACATAAATTTGGTTAATTTTCTTACGCAGAAAAAGGAAAACTTACACATTTTTGTCGTTTTACGCCAAAGTTGAAGAAATTACTAGCTCTAATTTTTTATACTATAACGCGTTCTAAACGATTCACATGATCCCGAGAAACATATGATTAATTATTTTATTAAATTAACTGTCCCTCTCCACCAGCACCTTCCACGTGAAAAAATCTGAAAAAAAAATGTGGATTTATTTTGTTTTGGACAATAAACCATTCACAAGATGCAATGAAAGGAGAGAATCAGTTCCAAAGAAGGCGAAAACTGTTCCATCCACAGGTAAGGTAATCCACAGAAAGGAAAAACAATCAACGGCAAATATTATGCGAACTTATTGAAGCGTTTTAGTGATAAAATCAAAGAAAAACGGCTGCAAAAGAAATATTTGTTTCATCAAGACAACGCATCAGATCACACATTTGTAATTGCGATGGTCAAAATCAATGAGTTAAAGTTCGAATTGCTTCCTCACGCTCCCTATTCGCCAGATTTAGCCCTCTCGGATTATTTTCTGTTTCCAAACTTGATTTACCAACAATGAAAAGTGGAGTCTGCGGTTGATGGCCATTTTGACGAGCTCCACGATTCTGACTATAAACAGGGAATAGAAACTATTGAATATCGCTGGAAAAAGTGCATCGATCTAAAAGGAGACTTTGTGGAGAAATAAAGATAGTTTTTCCCAAATTTATTGAGTTTTCTTTGTTAGGTCGGATAGTTCTGGGACTACTCTCGTAGATTAATAGTTCTAATTTTTTTAAATAATATATCCCGACAAATTATAAAAAACATTATACACATCCGGTATACAGCAAACCGCAATAAGCCTAAGGCCGAAACCCTATTCCCGAAGAGGCAATTTTCTCTTCGTATAAAAACATGAAAATCCGCAGTCCGCAACATCGGAAAAACCCGACATTTTATCAGCTTTTTTTTACTGGGTAGGTCCACCATCCGAATCAATTTCAATTAAGTAGGAAGGAAAGAAAAATAATAAGGAGTGCAGTTTTTCTTTGAGGACAAGAAATAGATTGGCGTTTTTTATTTGGATGGTAGATAGCAATTTTCTTTCAAAGACGAGGCTGTCTTGAAAAAACTTTGTTGAATTGATGTAAGCTTTTAATTCTCGTTGCGCTGTGGACCTAACAGTCCCTCCTCGGAAAACCATTGCTACTACGAAACCTGTGTATGATTTGACTACTACCAGCTGTTTATGATTTGATAGAAAATATTAAAAAATGCATAGAAAAGAAGCACATGGTCGTAGTAATATATTTCGACATGAAAAAAGCATTCGACACAATCAATAAAGAAATATTACTAGAAAAACTCATTGCATATGGATTTGATAATTACATAAGAATAATTTAAAGCTACTTGATGAACAGACCCCAAAAGACTAAAGTAGGAGAGACAGAAAGCAACACTAATAAAGCTGCGTACGGTTTGCCGCAAGGAGATAACCTGTCACCATTGCTATATATACTCTATACAAACGATTTATTCGAAGAAAACTTTACTGGAAAAATGTATGCTTACGCTGATGACTTGTGCATGTTGTATTCTGACAATGATTACAACAGATTACAACATAATATATATATAACGATATGAAAAAGTACGAACTATGGTGTTTTAACAACTAACTCACGATAAACGAAACAAAAACAGAATACATAATATTTAACAAGAAGAAACAAGCAAGAGACCTAAACATAACGATAAGAAACCAAAAATTAAAGGAAATTTCCGAAATTAACTACCTAGGAATTAAAATACACACTACCTTAAAATGGGATAAAGATATAAATAAAATAAAAAAAGAAAATGCCAAAACAATTACTTTGCTCTTAAAAATGAAGCACACCATACCAACAAAAATGAAGAAACCACTGTACCATGCACTATTCTCATCTAAAAATGCTTATATGATTAATACATGGAGCAATACTACAGAAAAAAACTTAAACATACTACAAAGACAACAAAATAAGACATTGAAAATATTATATAATCTCAACAGACTAACGTCAACCGAAGAACTATACAAAAAAACAAAAGAACTAAACATCAGACAACTAATACAATATCACAATATATTGCTGCTATACAAAATTCAAAATAAATTAATAAAGACAACTATCACATTCACGACAAACAACCAAATACATACATACGAAACCAGAAGGAAATCAGACATTAGAGTTCATAAAAATACACAAGTAAGACTTACACAAAAACTCACAACTGAAACCGTAGCAAAATTCAACAAGATACCGAAAGACATAATAAAATTAAACCTAAGAAATTTTAAAAAGAAGCTTAAATACTTACTACTAGAACACAAGATCTGAGCGACATCGACTAACCGTTGAAAAAAAAAACCATGACGCCTTCGATACCATCTGCCCAGAGAGAGACCTAGAAGACTTCAAACTGTTGCAGATGAAGAAGGATACAACCCACAACTGCATGAATCCACCAACAATAACAAATAGATTTATGTTGTAATATAATATACAGTTGTATATGTAAATATTTTTAATATATAATATATAAACAAATTAAGATTGGTATCCAGATTTTCACTATATTTCAAACTTGTATGATTTACAATTGTTTAGACGTCCAATGCCTTTTTGATTAACGAACTATATTAAACTAACAGTAAGAAAGGCAGTTACAACCTAAACTGCCCATGGATCTAATAAAACCATAAAAGATGATAGTGAAATATTTCGTTATTTTAATGTCTAGATATTCAATATAAATTTAACAAGGGTTGTGTAAATGTGTTCAATATACGAGATCTGTAAATATCAAACCGGAATTTGCCAATAGATGGCCCTAACTGTCAATGTATCTGACAAAGATTTTCAACTCATGACAATACAAGTTTCATACAATAGTTTAGTTTATAATAGCGTTGAACATGTCGAATTTCGTGCCTGGAAACTACGATTTGTGGACAACAACAACATGTTTCCATTTGAAGAAAACTGCTACAGAATCTCATCGAATGCTTGTCGAAGCTTACGGTGAGCATGCTCTTGGTAAGTCATAGAGCTTTGAGTGGTTTAAAAATTTTTAAAAGTGGCGATTTTGACGTGAAAAACGAAGAGCCTGGGAGACGACCGAAAAAGTTTAAAGACAGCGAATTGCAAGCATTGTTGGATGAGGATGACGCTCAAACGCAACAACAACTTGCGGGTCAATTAAATGTACAACACGAGAATCTCTATACGTTTTAAAGCCACGGGAAAGATCCAGAAGATGGGAAAATGGGTTCCATATAAACTGAATGAAAAATAGCTTGAAAACCGAAAAACCATTTGCAAAATGCTCCTAGTCAGGTACAAAAGAAAGTCATTTCTCTATCGAATTGTAACTGGCGATGAAAAGTAGATATATTTTAAGAATACTAAGCGTAAAAGATCATGGGTAACTCCAGGCGAACTATTGACATCGACTGCAAGGCAAAATCGCTGTGGAAGAAAATGCTCTGGGGAAGGAGAAGAAAATGCTCTGGGTTTGGTGGGATCAGATCACACGCAACAAAACTGATCAAGGAAATGATTACGGCGTTTAGCTGGGAAATACTTTCGCATGCGGCTTACTCACCAGACTTGGCTCCGTCCGATTACCATTCATTTGCATCGATGGCATATGCACTTTCTGAGCAGCGCTTCACTTTTTAGGAAAATACTCGATGACTGATTTGCCTTAAAAGAGCAACATTTTTTTGTTAGTGTGGCATCTACAAATTGTCAGTCAAGTGCAAAAAATGTATAGCTAGCGGTGAGAATAAAATATTTTTTATCATTTTTATACAATAAACGTGTATTTTCTATACAAAAAATCCAGTTTCATATTTACATATCTGGTACAGTCTGTGCCAGAATAAGTTGTACGAGTTTTTTTTCGATTATACAAGAGATATCTCTCCTTTCCGTTTCAGCATTGCAATTGCACCATCAGAGGGCTACAGCCCAAACATAAATTCATTTCAGTATCTCTCGAAACAGAAAAAGTTGAAGCTTTTATTCCAAAATGAGTTCCAAGTAGACGAAGCCTTTCGAGACAGTTTTCCTTTGCAAACACCCAAATGGACTAAATTATCATTTTCATCGACTGTCGATGCAATTAAAAAGTCCAAAAGTTTCATTGCGAAGTGGAATGAGTTGTTTAAAAACGTCCATGACTATGGACATGGTCTCCAAACAACAGAAACCACAGAAAAGCGGAACAAAAGGATAGCCGATCTATTCAGGCCCGCGTTCAACTAGCTAAAAGAGGAATAGATTTATTAGATGATATTAGTTGAGAGAGTAAAAGGAAAATAGATGTGAGTACTAACAAAATTCAACGGCATTTCCAAAGACAAGCTTGAAATACTACCCCACGATTTTGACACGGCTTCTCTCTCGAAAGCGTGCCGAAAAGACAAGCACCTGAGCTCAGGAAAACAAAAATCGCGATCACTAAAGCGTGCTTGCCTTACCAGCGATACACGTTTCATCCAGCATTCCGTCAAACACTTTGTGAAGATCCATGTATGGGATGGATTTTTCAGTGCAGTTCTGGCTGCTCAGAGCTGTTCACCGGGAATTTGGACGCCAAGAAAATGATCAAAAAAAAAACGAAAGAAAGTCTCAGGTGTACTCTTTTTAAAAACTGTATTTAAATTTACATAGTGCCGTGAACCAAACTACAATATTCAAACTAGGATAATATAATTCGAAAGATGGCGAGGTGTTGTTTCCTCGTGCACTTTTCATCAGCACCTTTAATGCTTATTCAACATTATTAAAGCAGACAGTTATATAACAGACTTTGCTGGGATGAACACATAGCTGGACTATGCAAGAAATTAGCTGCTATCTCATATGCTGTTTATAGGTTGAAACGGGTTGGTACCACGGATATTGTGCATTCATATCACTATGCAGAGTTTTACAGTCGCGCTAGGTACGGTTTGATATTTTGGGGTGGATCGCCTCATCTGATGCGTGTTTTTAAAATACAAAAAAAGATAATTCGAATGATGGGTGGGGTGTCACTACTGGCAACATATCGACCAATTTTTTAATCGACTATCTTTGTTAGGCGAAATTTTGTAGCATTTGTAAAAAATAGTGATTTTCATCACTATGACACACGAGGCTCTGATGAACTTGTTTTACCAATACATTCATGTAAGATAGTTGAACACAATGTTTACTATAGTGGTGTGAAGCTGTATAAAGCTATATAAAGTTGCCACAACGATTTAAGCATGTTCAGAATGACAACGAATTTAAAAAATTAGTCCGCGAATTTCTTATAAGTCAAAGTTTTTATAGTTTAGAAGAATATATGTCGTATCAATAATTAGATTCAATGCTTATTTATGTATACACTGTTTATTTGTGTAAGATTATCATTTCATGTATTATTTCTGAGGTCGTGTCACTGAACATCCTGCCAATTCTGTCAATCCGACTTAATCATGGATATTTTTATTGTTGTGGGGATTGAATAAATACTTTATTAAATTATTAAATTATATACTTTATCAAGAATAAAATAATTATATGTAGGTTTAAATGTTATATATTCTTTGTATGCACAGAAGTGTGGCAATGTGCATGCTCTTGTTTTGACTTGATCCATGCATATTTGTATTGTCTTGAGGATTCAATAAATTATAATTATTATTATTATTATATATATATATATATATATATATATATATATATATATATATATATATATATATATATATATATATATATATATATATATATATATATATATAATAATAATAATAATAATAATAAAAATCAGTGTATTTTATCGGTAGTTTTCCACATATAGTCAGCTAAATGATAGATATAACTAGCATAGACTCTTAAAGTAGGTCAATACAACGTTCAAAAATTAAAAGAAAAATGGGTGCTTCAAGAAGATAATGATTCAAAACTGTGTAAGTCTTGCACAACCCAATTTGAAAATGTGTGAGGTATTATAAACACTTAAACAGCTGGAAAATCAGTGTGTGATCTGAAGCAGTTGGCACTATTCGGAAATGTTGATGTTCTCCGTCTGTCGACTACGTGAAAAAACTGTCCAGAAGGTGTGAGGCCATACTCGAGAATGATAGGGATTATTAATAATTATAATAATGATAGTGATTATTACGTGTCAATTGCGACGTACTTTAATGTAAAAAAAGTTAAACTAAATATCTTTTGTACTTAAAAAAAATGGATACATTTTCGTATGATACATACATAATGTGTCTTTGAAAACAGCACTACATGTCAAAACAATTGTAATGCATACCAGTATTAAGTATAGTGGAAATTTAAATTTATCTTTCTTTCTTAATTTGGGTTTTTCGCCACGATCTAAAACTAAAAAAATATCAAAAATATCTGTTCTCGCGTAAATAAAGAATCACTGGATAAAAACAAAAAACCAAACGGAGACAAATTTGTCAGTGATTGTTTTTTGGAATAAATTTGCCTAACGAACGAAATTTTAAAAATATAAAAATTTTCTAAAAAATATACAAACTGCAAACGTCAACGTTTCAGGAAGTATTCTCCTCCCTTTTTCAAAACGAATCTAAATGTAAATTATATTAATTTTTATAAATTCTGAAAAGATTGAAGTAAATATATTTGTGTGTATGTTAATGATACTTACATTGACTCAGTTAAATATATTACACAGATCAACAAATTTAAACTTTTTTGAGAAAACATTGATGAAAACGAAGTATTTTGTAGTCCTAAATCCGAAAATGATAAGCTAATTGCTGTAACATGTAGAGTTTTTTGTTACAGGGGGTAGGTAGTGGGAAGAAAAGAAGACAGTCTAATATTTATTTAATATAAACATGCAAAACGTGTTAAATCAAAGCAAATACATTATTGAGCATCATCTCTTTTTAAAAACTAGCAGTAATAGCCCAACATAGATGGGTTCCAGCATTAATTAATCTTCCTGATGTCTTGGTTAAATCTATCTCTCCAAATTTTCCGGAAAAAAACCAAATGGCAGTGAATAATATTCATTTTTAAGGGAATACTATACCTTAGTGTTTCATACGCTTTCAAGAGTTCATCTATGAGGTTTTTATAGTTTACATCATTCTTGTTGCCCAGATATCCTTTCACTACACTTCCAAGCTGCCAATTCCTTTTCATTTAATTTTTCTTGAAAACGGGACTCACCTAGAAGGTTTCTTTTTTAAGGTCCAATAAATATGCTTTTGTTTAGTTATGCATCACTTAATTAAGCACATATTTCTTTTATGTACTTGAAATTATTACCTTCTTTCTCCATAGTTCTGACAAAGTTTTTCATTAGCCCAAACTTAATATGGAGAGATGAAAGAAGCCCCTTTTTTGAATTAACAAGAGGGGCATATTTTTTTTTTAAGTACCAGATTCGAAAGAAGTTCTAGGAGGTCAATCTTTCTTACCGTAATGTTTTTTTGTTACCCTACTGTTCCATAGGCTCAAAAAACAGCAATACTTTGTAAATTTCCCTTGAAGTCCTAGTAATATACCTATCACTTTTAAATCATCACAAATATCCCACTGATACTGTTTCTATTTAACGTAATTTAGTATGGTTCCTAAGTTGTCATAGGTTAGGTTTCTTTCATTGTCACTGACTGGATAAAGAATAGATGGATGGAAACTTGAAAATGTTACATTCCATCTTCAGTAAAGTGATACCCTTGCATTTTTATCTAAGAGTTTCCACTGTTGAAGTCTGGAACCAAGAAGTTTCTGGAACCAGGTCACATATCAAAACATTTAATTCATTCTGAGTTAATAAGTGAAGTTCACTGGTAGTTATTAAAAATGTTGGGTCATAACTGGTGTTCTCAGGAATATCCTGATGAAGAATTAGAATCACCAAAAAATATGTCCAGGATTAAAAACACACTTGGTACAATACAGCTTTGAATACATGAATTTATCAACAGAAATAAGTAAAAAAAGTGCAAAATACTCTGAAATGTACAAAAAACAACGTCAACAAATGTATTTTTTGTTTTAACAATCCCAGGTCACATATCAAAACATTTAATTCATTCTGAGTAAATAAGTGAAGTTCACTGGTAGTTGTTGAAACTGTTGGGTCATAACTGGTATTCTCAGGAAGATTCTGATGAGGAATTGGAATCATCAAAAAAATATGTCCAGGATTAAAGGCGCAATTTGTACAATACAACTTTGAATGCAAGAATTTATCAACAAAAATAAGTAAAAAAAAAGTGCAAAAACTCTGGAATGTACAAGAAACAACTTCAACAAATGTATTTTTTTTTTGTAGCCGGTCGCGTTGGTGCGGCGGTAAGAGCGCCTGCTTTGCCGAATCCGCGCTGGAGCGATAGCTGGTTCGATTCCAGCGCTCGGATGGTTATTTTTCTTTCTTCTGTCCGTTTATCTTTCCTAAATGTTTGTGATTGTTTCTAGGCAAGAGTGTAAAATCCTACTATGAATTACCCCTCAGTCACGCCAGTTAAAGGCTGGGTAAGGCCGGATGCCTTCTGAGAAGTGTTCTACGTTGGTCACTCGCCAGTCGGTAGGTTTCCTGATAGACTTAGATAACCAAAGGATTATAGTCCGAGGGGGGTGCTGGCCTGGGTTTGTCGGAAGCTGATGACCGTGGTTCGGAACCCACGTTAAGCTGTAGGGCCAGTCGCTAAATAGCCTAGTTGCTGATGCGCCTCTAACCCAAACAGTTTACTTTATTTTTTTGTTTTAACAATCCCAGGTAAATAAGTGAAGTTCACTGGTAATTGTAAAAAATGTTGGGTCATAACTGGTGTTCTCAAGAAGATCCTGATGAAGAATTAGAATCACCAAAAAATATGTCCAGGATTAAAGGAACAATTGGTACAATACAACTTTGAATGCATGAATTTATCAACAGAAATAAGTAAAAAAAGTGCAAAATACTCTGGAATGTACAAAAAAAAACAACTTCGGCGAATGTTTATTTGTATACTTGCATAGTTTATTTTTATATATACATAGTCTCCTTAAAAGCAGTTACCTATGGAAGTCAAATAACGCTGAATGGTCTGTCCACTCTTGTCCCATCAATGTCCCAAGATGGTGCACTTTGAGATGAATGTTTATTAATCTTGGAAAAACATCCGAAGACCGCCCGCCCTCCAAAGGAGAAACCGACAATTTTGTCAGGTCGAACACTACACCATTAGCCTCATTATTTTATTTATGCACCTTGTATCATGACAAAGAAAAGAAAAAATTGTTGATTCGTTGCATCTCCTTTCCTTGTCAGTAATAAAATATTTTTTGTTACGCAGCGTCGTGGAGATAAGAAACAAATATATTTTTAAAAAAATAATTAATTTATTATCTATCACTTTTATTTTCAAACAAAATTTGTGTGACTATAGTTTCGTAAAACGATTTTATATCGCTGTTTATATAGCTGTTTATAGATTCTATGTACCTAATTTTATACTTTTATCGGGGTTAATTTTTGACAATATTTTAAATAGTGGGGAATTTCGGAAATCCGTCTGATCGTTTAATAGCTGTCTAGACGGATCTTTATTATATTTATAAATTTCAATAGCTTCTAAAATGTTTAATTTTTTTTGCTTTTGGGTACTGTATGTAAAATTTTCAAATTTGTAATCTCGGAAAATATATGTCCGGTATCTATATCTATATATGAAATGGTTTACAAAATTAGAGTGTTGTTTCTTTAATATGTATGTAGATGTATGTTCTTTGTATCTGGTCTGAAAATGTCTGTCGGTTTGTCCAGCATAGCAGCTAATGCACTCGTTGCAACTTAACATATAAACTCCAGGTTTTGTATTTGCTGATATTTTTTCTTTGGCATTAAAAATTAATATACTAGTTGAGTGGGTGGTTTTAAATACTATTTGCAAATTATGTTTCCTCAAAGAGCGAGCTATTTGTTGGAAATTGAACCGAAATATGAAATTTTACAGTACTTGTTATCATTGTCTGTTTTACTTTTGGATATACTTGATGAATTAGTAATAGTAGAAAATTAATTGTTTCCGTTTTTTATTTATTAAATAACTAATTTCTTTTTCTTTGAAGCCATTATTTTGTGCTATTAGTTTTATTTCTTGCAGTTCTATTTTTCTATTATTTTCAGATAGTGGAATTGTGAAAGCTCGGTGGATCATAGACTTATATGCAGCATTTTTATGTGTAATGGGGTGGATTGATTGTTTTGTAATTGTTATATCTGAGTATGTGGGTTTTCTATAGATATTAAATTCTAGTTTATTATTTTGTTTGGATATTGAAAAGTCCAGAAAATTTATGATTTCATTTTGTTCTTTTTCTAGCGTAAATTTTATTTTTGGATGGATACTATTTAAATGATTTAATGGTCCTTCTATTTGTCTGTCATTTCCAGTATAATAAACCAAAATATCGTCTACATATCTAAACCAAAAAAATATATTTTTTGCTTTATCCGTTTTTAAAAAATGATGTTCCAAGTTTGACATAAACAGTTCTGATAATAAAGGGCTTAGTGGGGAATTCATTGCTAGACCATCCTTTTGTTTGTAAAAAACGTTATTAAATTGAACATAATTTTCATTAATGCATAGGTTAAAGAGTTCTAAAATATCTTGCTTAATAATTGGATTGATGTTATTTTTTATGAGTAAATTATCTACTAATAGTAGACAATCTTTGTTCGGAATATTCGGGAACATATTAACGTCAAAGTATGCTAGAAACCCGTTTTTTGGTATAGATGGTTTGCTAAGCTTTTTTGTAAGGTTCACCGAGTTTTTTATTGACTGTTTTGGCGAGAAATTCGTTATGTTTTTGAAGATTGTATTTAAGTAAAAGTTTCTTACACAAATAGCCCTTTGTGTATGAGACGACCGGTCTTATTAGAAAGTTTTCTTTATGAATTTTAATTAAACTGTACAGTTTTGGAGGAGTAGGATTATTTTATATTTATCTTCGTATGGCGTTTATATTTTTTTATTGTTGATTTTAACTTATTTTGAATTGTTGTTGTAGGGTCATTTTTTATTTTGACGAGGTCTTCATTACCTAGAAAGTTTTTGATTTTTGTTTCGTAAGTTTCTTTTTCTAGAATAACAATTGAATTCCCTTTATTTGCTTTAGTTATAATTAAGTTATTATTTTTGATTTTAGAATTAATGGATTTGATAATATGGGCTTCATTTTTGTTGTGATATTCTCGATTCATTTCTAGAGTCCTTTTAATTTTTTCTTTTGTAAAATTAGAATTAGGGATATTTTCAAGTGATAGTTATTTTATATTTTCCAAAACTTTACTTTGTTTAATATTTGGGTTATATTTCGGGCCATTTTCAATCAAATTAATCTATTTATTCGTGAAAACCGTATTTGATAAGTTAATGGATCTTTTATATAAGTTATATTTGGGTGAAGATTCTGGTATTTTGTCATTTAACTGTAATTTAGATAGATTTAAGGGCTTATGTGATTGTCTAATATATTTTTTATAAATAATTTGTGAAATTGTTTGTCAGGTTTTATTGTCTAGAATATCAAATTCAGTTGGATGGAGTTTATATGATAATTCAGAGTGCGGTACCTTAATATGTAGGAGTAAGTTGTCTCTAATACTGAACCATTTCCTTGTTTCTTCTTTTAGCCAGGTGGTTTTGCAAGAATCCAGGGCTTTCCTTGCAGAAACTGTGGTCGCGTTGATCTTGAATTAAATAAATTTGGGATACACTTTCTTCTTTAAACATTGTTGAGTGAACCATGCGTTTTGTAATGCTGTACGTTTTTTAACCTTTAACATTTTAGAAGCTATTGAAATTTATAAATATAATAAAGATCCGTTTACACAGCTGATCGTTTAATGATCAGACGGATCTCAGAAATTTCCCGCTATTTAAAATATTGTAAAAAATTAACCCCAATAAAAGTATAAAATTAGATACATAGAATAGACATACAGCTGTAAAACCTTAGCTTTAAAGTAGTGTTTGAGAATGTAAAATCGTTTTACGAAACTATAGTCACACAAATTTTGTTTAAAAATAAAACTGATAGATAACAAAGTTAAAAAAAATGTTTTATTCCTTTTTAAAAAATGAACTATCACAAAGTAACGGACAAATCAATAAATAAATATATTTCAATCATTATAAATGAAAAATATTTAAAACAAAAATATACAGTTTTCTCGGGCTGTGCATTTTTCTATCGCAAGCTCTATTTCGTCGAATCTGTTATCGTTATTACTCATATACAATTGGGAAAAGATCTGCATGCTATTACACCAGATATAGTTAAATATAGACTCAAGATGATTGATGTTATATAGAAAAAAATACAGTTATTTTAAACTAGAGTACAATAATAATCAACATAGCCCGAAAATTTAGATCTACATGAACATATATTTTTCTTTATTCGTTTATTTCAACGCCGTTCCTTTGTAAGAAATAAAATAAACATTATATTTTACTGTTCTCCATCAAAAATATTGAATTCGAAAACTGAAAATACATTTAAAATGTCATAAATATATTTGAAAATAGTTCAGTGATAATAAGCAAGCAGAACAGTAACAAAACAGTTTAAAATCTATTGTGCTAATTGACTTTTTCGGAGTTTTGGCGTGTCATCCGGGCTTTTCTCGAGCTCCTCAAGGATATGAAGCGACTATTAACCAGGTGAGGTTAAAGGGGTCTTTCTTTTCTTATCGTGCCGTCTTCAAATAAAGGTTGATGACTATGGCTGATGATGACTATGAGTGATGACCATCATGACTATTTTCACTTTGTTTACAGCTCTAAATAACTAGTTCGGTGTACCATTCTCTCAGATTTCGTAGCCTTGACATTCTTAGCCCTTCTACGCTCCTTATCCTATTTATTTTTCCTTGCACAATCACTCTCAATAGTTCGTAACGTTGCCCTGTCTTTACAAGTTCGAAGTACTCCAATTTGTGGTCATTACTAGTACTGTTTCCTTGTGTATAGGTGTGTAAAAACAATGCGTGTAACATTATTGTATACTTTTAAGTGTGTCTTCATAACTGAGAAATTTACTAGACTGATAAATACTAGACTGGACCAAAAAAAAATCAACTATTTTTTTTTGATACCGTAAATATTATTTGTGATGACAAAAAACAATTATTGTGAACGTTAGAGCCCCCTTAATCCTTATATTAAGAAGTATATCATCGCGACTTTCGGTTTTTTTTAATATTATATATCATCATCATCAGCCCGTGTCGATCCACTGCAGAATGAAGGCCTCTTCAGCATGTTTCCAACTTTCACGGTCCTGGGCTTTCCTCTGCCACCCGGATCCAATACACTTAGCGATGTCATCAATCCATCGTACTTTCGGTCTTCTTCACGAACGTTTGCGATCAAGCGGTATCCACTCCAGGATTGCCTTGGTCCATCTGTTATCCCGTCTCGCAATATGGCCTCCCCATCTCCATTTCAATCGTTTTACTCTTCCAATTATGTCACAGACTTTTGTTTGTTCTCTGATCCATGCGCAGGACTTTTTGTCTCGTCTTGTAATGCCAAGTATACATCTTTCCTTTTCCCTCTGTGCTACCCGAAGTTTTTGAATTGATTGAGATGTTGTTGTCCAGGTTTCACTTCCGTATGTCATAACAGGGAGAACGCACTGATCAAAGACTTTTCTTTTCAGGCAAAGTGGGAGTCTGCTTTTAAACCCAATATTGAGCCTGCCAAATGCCTGCCGGCCACATTTAACACGCCGTTCCACCTCCCGGGCGGTATTCCCCTCCATTAAAATCCTTTGCCCAATATATATAAAGCTGTCCACAATCTCCAAATCTCTTCCTAAAACTGAAATTCTTCTGTCCTGAGCGAAGTTCTTGAACATAACCTTTTTCAGGTTTATTTTCAAGCCAAATGGTTCGCCAGCCCTTTGCAGTTCTTGCATGTGTCTTTGCAGCTCCTCTGGGTCTTGTGAAAGGAGGACGATATAAGTTTACGGAATACTTCTTCAAGGCCAGCCGAGAAAAGGATAGGCGATATTGCGTCATCCTGCCGTACACCTCGTTTTACATTAATTCCCACTTCAAAATCATCAAGGTGAATTGTGGCTGTAGCTCCATCATATATCGATCCCAATATATTTACATATGATTTATCTACCCCTTGGCTAAGCAGTTTGAGATGGAATCAAATTCTTTTTCGTAGTCGATGAAAGCCAAGCACAGTAGCATGGTGTATTCGTTGTGCCTTTCTATGGCCTGCCGTACAACCTGCATGTGATCCATTGTACTGAATCCACTTCTGAATCCTGCTTGTTCTCTTGGTTGAGCTTCATTCAGTTTTTTTAATATTCTTTTAGAAATTATCTTAGTGAAAAGTTTGTACATTACTGATAGGAGGCTTATTGGATGGTAGTTTTTTCAATCTTTCTGTACTCCTTTTTTATGTAAAAGGATCATTTCTGCATTTCTTCATAAGTCAGGTACTTTTTGTTCTTTGAGGCATTTTGAGTATAATTTTGCCAGTGTTTTATGTAACGTCCGACCACCAGCTTTTAGCATTTCGACAGTTATACTGTCCTTTCCTGCAGATTTGCCATTTTTCATTGATTCTGTAGCATTTGTTACTTCATCCATTAGGATATCTGGCATTTGTTCTTCCGTGGGTATTGTTGTCTTTGATTGGTTCTGATCTTCATATAACTGGGAATAAAATTTTCTGACAATCTCTAACATTTGGGTACGCGCCCTGCACACTGTGCCATCCTCACGCTTTAAAGCATATATTTGCGTTCTTTTGCTTCTCAGCTTCTGTTTAGCTTTGTTAATTCCTTTGTTTTCTTCTAGACTTGTTTGCACTAGCTGCATATTTAATCGGTACGTGTCCTTTCTGATACGTTTTCTTATAGTTTTGCAGAGCTCAGTGTACTCGACCCTGCCAAAAGGACTACCTGCATTTCTCATTGCCCGCCGTTTCTTCATAAAATCAATGGTCTCACTGGAGATTTTTGTCTATTTCAGACATTTTTCTTCTGGTGCTATTGAAGCAGCTGCTTGAAGCACATTGTTGGCGATTTCTTCATATTGAACTGATATTTCCACCTCCTCCGGATTTTGTAACACAGCAACCCGATTTGACAAAGCAATCTCAAAATCGCTTCCTCTCTCCAGCAGTTTCCCAGAATCCACTCTGCCCTTCTTTGACCTTACCATTATTTCGCGTTCTTTTCGACAGTCAATCCTAACTTTTGCTCATACCATTCGGTGGTCACTTTCAACATTAAAATTGTTAATTGTTAAAAATGTTTAAGGTTAAATATTGTTTTATCGTTGGTCATGATGTAATCAATTTTACTTGTGCGTCCAGATAGACTTTTCCATGTCCATTTTCTGCTGATATTTTTCTTATAGAACGAATTCATTATATATAGTTCTTGTCCTTCAGCAAAATCAACCAATCTGTCACCCCTATATATATATATATATATATATATTAATAATTAGTGTTAACGATGGCTTATAATTTTATTATATCTAGTGCAGATCGTACATCAGGACTCCAATTTTCAAGTGTCCAGTAAAACATTGATTGTTTATTTATTTTAGATGATCCACAAAGATGAGTTTCTATTCTCACGTAATCGTAGTAAAGTATAATTGCTAAAGCATTTGGATTGCTCACAAAAAAATATTCTCGTGATAATAAGAAACATCTAGCACAGTATGTAACACATTATTTCTGTTACTATTATTTAATCTCTTTTTTTCTAAATTATTACGAATCTATTAACCAGGCTTTTTTAATTATCAAGGAAAGTTATACCCATTATTAAATTAATTAGGGATGTTGGTAATTTGTTAAAATAAAAAAGATATACTTCTATAAAATAAAAATTCACGTATGTATGGAAAAGCAGTTTATATTTAATTTTTTTTTAAATGTTTGCTCTCAAATATAGTAAAAAATGTTTCTTAAATAAAAATATTGACGAATATAAATAAAAATGTATACTTATTTGAAATTTTTTGCTAATATAGCTTGTAGAAAGTTTCACGGGTAGTAGATTATGAGAAACATTGTAACACGTGTAAATTTAACACACTTCGATTTGCAGTGTTCAGTTGGACGGTTGTGCAAACCGTAAATTTTACGTAATTTTCTATAAACATTTTTCGTCCATTTTCATAAAATAATTTAACAACATTAACGTATTGTTCAATTGTATACAGTTTAATTTTTTATAAATGTTACGTAGGACCTCTTCATTTGTGACTTTCTCTAGCCAAGATATTCGTAGTAGTCTTCTGAAAAGCCACAGTTCAAAAGCTTCGGATCTTTTATTCATGTTTTTATTGCGTATAGATTTAAGGTATTTACCAAGTATGTAAATATAAAACCGGAATTTATCCATAGATGGGCCTAGATGTCAATGTAGTTACCATCAAACCGCGCCATTTTCTTGTCGACATCTGACAAAGGTTTTCAACTCTCAACACTACAAGTTTCATATAAACAGCATAGCTTGTAATAGCGTTGAACATGTTGAATTTTGTGCCTGGAAACTACGATTTGCGGAGAGCATTGATTTTCTATTATCATTTGAAGAAAACTGCTGCAGAATCGCATCGAATGCTTGTCGAAATTTACGGTGAGCATGCTCTTGGTAAATCATAGTGCTTTGAATGGTTACTTGGATGCTTGGAATGGTACTTATGCATATTATGACGCTTACAATTTTAAGTCGTTATATCTCAGGAACGGTGGCGCTTAGGAATAAAAATATAGTTACCTTTTTTATAGACAATTTTACGTTCTATAATTTTTGTCTAAGATAATTTTACGATAAAATTTACCGTTTTGATGAAAATCGCGAAAAACCTCACTCTTTATTTTTCTGTCTAATTTGGCCGGACTAGTATTAATAATACTTTATAAAATATCTATAAATAAACATAAATACCCATAAAGAAATATAAAACTACTTTTCTACCAATAAGCAAAAGTAATCCACATACACACCGGCCTAAGTGGCTCGATTTTCGATCAATCCCTTCCCAGAAAATTCTGGGAAAACTTTTTTTTGATGTCTCCATAAAAGTCTATTGGAAAAGTTGTACAGGAGAAAACTGTTGACACACGACAATATTGTTTGTCTTCTATGATTAAAGTGCTTTGATTGATGGTTCTTGGGCCCCATCTTCACTCCTGATCTAAAATAAAAAATTGGATAATAGGTTTCAATTTCGATTAGCTTCGACGTTTCATTAAGTGTAATTGGTTCAATTTGCCGATGGTTTCTAGAAATATACAGGGGGCCGATTAAATACTTAATAATTATAAATTACGATACCATTCATTGGAAGTTGACATTGATATAATAATAAGTCAGCTATAGTGTCAATGTTAATCATAACATATACATAAACAGAGTAGCGTAAAGGTAAACATCCCATTTAAAATTGATAAATACAGGGTGCAATGTAAATAAAGAGAAAACTTTCTTATAACAAGAAGCTATACACTTGAAGAGATTTACCACTAAAAACCAAATAACTTTTTTTTTAACTATTCGACGCAAGTTTCGCTAACCATGTTAGCATCATCAGGAGATGATTTAATCTAATTCCAAAACTAAACTATATTCTATTTATATGAAAAACTCTCCTTAACGAAACGTATCAAAAATCATGAACCGTGAAGTTTACTAAGCCTTATATTAATAATTGAAAAAGTTGACTGAACGGGATAGGACCTTTATCTCGGTTCATGATTTTCTTACATTTTTCTATTTGAATACTATAATATGCATCCAAAGCTCTATTATTAGTAACAGTTTTAATTAGTCTAAAATTATTAATATCTACACTGTGGTCGTGTTCAATTGCATGTTGGGCAACACAAGATTTTTCGTTTCTGCCATATCTAATGTGGGCAATATGTTCTTTATATCTTGGCAATATGGATCTTTTTGTTTGCCCAATATACGTTCGGTCACAGTCTTGACCACTAATTTCGTAAATCCCCGACTTTTTATGTTGCTCTACTTTATCCTTTGGATTCACACACAAGTCCCAATAGAAGAATTGATCTAGGATGGCTACACGGTCAGCGGAACTATATCTGAAAAAGTAAATAAGTCCTGGTAAATTCTGGAAAAAAACTATCTCTAAAATTCCCTCTAACCATGTAAAAATTCTTTTGGGTGATTTCAACACCCAACTAGGAGAAGAAAAAAGTACAGGAAAACAGTCGGTAGTTTTCCCGCTCATAAATGCAGTAACCATAATGGTAGAAGATTGGTTGAACTATGTTCGCAGATTAATCTAAAAATAATGTAAACCAATTTTAAAAAGAAAATTACAAAACAAAAGACCTGGAGGTGCCCAAACACGTACACGGGTGAATTTTAAATTGACCATGTTTCGTATCCCAATTACAAAGAGATTTTGAATGTTCAAGTCAGGAAAGGAACTAACATAGACACGGATCACTACTTGACTAGAATAAAACTTAGCTTAAAACCTCGAAAACGTATTCAAAAGAGACTGCTAATACCAAAGTTCGACCCAACGAAAATAAAACCAGCCCTAACAGAAGAGCTTGGTATACAACCACCACAGAACTGGCAGGAATTAAAACAAAACATTATTAAAACAGCCTTAAAGTTGGTCCCTTTACAAAAACGTAGAAAACATCCGTGGTGGGATGAAGTTTAGGAGCAAGCAGTATTAAACCGAAGTAAAGCATTCAGAGATTGGAACAGCCAAACAAGCTAATTACACAAACTACAAGAAAATATGAAAACAATCAACTTAATGAAATAGAAAAATATTTCCAAAAAAATAACACCCGAAACTTTTACAAAACATTTAAAACTAAATTAACAGGCTATCAACCGCAAAGTATTTGCTTCCAAAAGGAAAACGGACAATTAGCTCTAAATAACCAAGACAATTGCAAAGAACTTGCGAAATATTTTAAACAAATACTAAACTGTCCAGAGCCCTTAAACAAATGACCAACACTAAACCCTAAACAAACAAACCCAGATTCATTACCACCGAATGAAGATGAAATAATTAGGCAAATCAAGCGGCTTAAAAATAACGAAGCTTCTGGTGAAGATGGAATCACTGCTGAACTTTTGAAGTCCGCTGATCCAGGTACAATCAAGGAAATAACCAGAATTCTGCAAGAAATTTGTTGAACCGAACAGATTCCGGAAATTTGGAAAGATGCTCTACAAGAAAGGAAATACTACGGATGTAAATAGCTATAGAGGGATATCTCTTCCCCCAGTTTGTTACAAGATTTTATCTCAATGTCTACTAGACAGAACACAGGGATAGTTAGAACCTAAAATTGGTGAATATCAAGCAGGTTTCCGACTGGGCAGATCCTGTCCTGAAGAGATCCTGAATCTAAAGTTGATCCTAAGACATCAAAAACTGTACAATAAAAATCTCGTCTGAACATTTTTGGATTTCAAAAAAGTATATGATTCTATTGACCGCGACTCTTTATTCCGAATCTTGAAAGAACAAGGACTAGATCTGAAAACGCTGGCAATTATTAAAGCAAGATTAACTAACACAATGTCAAAGGTGAAATTCATGGTTGACATCTCAGAGCCCTTTGAAATTAAAACTGGAGTGAGACAAGGGGATGGATTCTCGCCACTCTAGCCAGTTCTAGAAAAAGTAATACAGGAGTGACGTGAAAAAAAGTCGGACCTGAATATTGACCAGCCCATTAAACTGGAGAGAACCAACATCAAAATTGATTGTCTGGCGTTTGCTGATGATCTAGCTATTTGGGCTCAAGATGTATTAACGGCACAGAAACAGATTGAAATCCTAAAAAAAACAGCAGAAAAGGTAGGACTCCAAATTTCCTTTGAAAACACACAATACATGACCTGCAACAGGCTAAGAACACCATTTCTAAAAACAAAATATGGTAACATCAGACGAGTCTCTCAATTCAAATATTTGGGTGAAATAATCATGGAAAATGGGTTGGAAAGAGAGGCCAATAAGGGTAGATGTCAAAAAATGGAAACGGCATTGAGACTTACACAAAATATTTACAACAAAAAATGCCTTTCTAAATACACAAAACTGAGACATTACAACACAGTTATTAAGCCAGAATGTCTATATGGGGCAGAAACGCTCATTTTGAATAGAAAAAGAGACATCGAGGACATTGAAAAGAAGGAATGAAAAATCCTAGGCCCCAAAGAAATAAATAGCACAACATACCGACTTCGAGAAAATCAAGAAATTAAACAATACACAGCTATACATAGCTATATGAGAAAAAGAAGACTTAAGTTTTACGCACACATAAAACGGATGAATCCGAGTAGGCTAACTAGACAAATAGTCGAATTTTATGAAAATAGGAGTAGAAAACTTAAAGTAGAAATGATTAAATGGATTGCTGCAATTAAAGAGGACCTAAGACCAGAAGAAAGTGAAATAGAAATAAGAAGTGAAATTCAGGATAGAGGCTGTTTCAGATACAAGGTTGACGTTTGGACGTCAACCTTGTTTTGACGTTTGGTCTGACGAAAGGAAAAAAGCTCATAGCGAAAGAATGAAATTAGTATGGGCGCAAAGGAAAACTAACAACAAACGCCTCTAATTGTACTTCGCGTGGTCCACCAGGTCCCATACGTGAATAATAATAATAATAAAACTACTAGCGATAGCTATTGAAACAATATAAATAAAGAAGCAAAGATTAATATCTCAAAATTTCCACTAAATTTTAAATTGTATGTATAACAATTGTTTCGACACACAGTGTCTTTTTCAAATACAAACTATACTAAACTAACAGTGAGAAAAGTAATTACAACCTAAAGTGTCCATCGACCTAATAATACGATAAAACATGATAGTGGGAAATCCACTTTTTTGTCAACGTCTAGTAGGACAATATAAGTTTAATAACGGTGAACCATTCAAGTCTAGCTGATGATTTAGCAAAATACCCATTTTTCTTCTTCTATTAATTTCTAGGCTCTCTAAAAGATGTAATTTTTTAGATTTATTCTCATTATGTAACGTTATAAAATTATAATTGAAAGTATGCTTTTCTAACATTAAGTGGTAAAGATAATGACAATTATTTTGTTGTTTACCTAACCTAACCTAACTTATTTTATGTTCGTTGAGCCCAGTAGAGAAAGATCTTCCTGTTTGTCCAACATAGACTTTCGGACACGACCCGCACTCAATTAAATAAACGCCCTTATATAGTTTATTTGTTTGATTTTTTTATAGTTTTTATTGAGGCGTCCTAGGTTATTGTTTGTTATAAAAGCAATATTTTTATTGTTTGTTTTGGATAAATATTTCGACACTAAGGGCCGGTTCTACATGTAAGAATGAACATACCAGGTATATGCTATACTTGAGATAAATTTTCCGCTGCATTTTTGATATTATTGGCCGGATATATTAAATTAATGGCTTCATTATAACTTTTTTTATTAATTATTTTATTTATAATGTTTGGGTCGTATCCGTTCTTTACTGCGATCTGTTTGATGACATTCAATTCTCTATTATAATTATCTATTGACAAGGGAATATTTAATAATCTATGAATAAAAGAGTTAAATGCTGGCATCTCTTGTGAATAAGGATGATAACATTTATTGTGTATAACTAAATCTTTATGTGGTGGTTTATGAAAAATTACAAAATCATGTTTAATCATGTTATATTATGTTGCTCTTCTTGTACTGTGAATTTACCATAATGTTTTTATGTAAAGAATTTATGTGAGTTAAGAATTGATTTGATTGTCTATCAGAACCTGTAAAACAAATTAGAATGTCATCATATCGGTACCAGTCTGATGATTTAATCAACTGATGTATTTATCTGATTTTCTAAGTTGTCCATAAAAATTTCCACCAGTAAAGGACTTAAAGGGTTCCCCACTTTCGTCATTAGAAACATAAAATGAATTATCAAATTCAAAGTTCTTCTGCTCCAACGTAATTGACAGTAGCTCTGAAATTTCTTGTTTTATTATTAAATTAGTTTTATTTTTGAGAATTGTTGGAGCATCCACCATATTAACCAGATCTTGCCCACTCTGATTTTCGTATGTGCTCAAACCTCAAAAAAGTTCGCCGAACCATTTGTGATCGTCTGCATGACATTGGAAAGATCCAAAAGCCAGAAAAATGGCTAAACGACAGACAGATGGAAAAGCGAAAAACGGTATGTGTTTCTCGGCGTTAAAGAAAGACTTTTTTTGCATCGGATCGTAACTGGAGACGAAAAATGGATATATTTCGAGAAGCCAAAATGCAGAAAATCATGGGTTGGTCCAGGACAACCATCAACATCCAGTCCAACTCTAAAACCTAATGTCTATACACAAAGGCTTATTGACTACTTGATAGAAAATAAACGACACCATGAACTAAAAGTATCTCAATCGTATTTATTTTATACAAAAATAAAACACCGAACTGACATTTATTTTATTTCCTAACAACCCTTGACATATTCATTACAGGAACAGAACTAATAAACTTACTTAACTTTATATCAGACGCAAAACGATCGAACTGGAATCCTCGCGATTGTTCTCACTTTATTTCGACAAACAATGGTGCGTCGGGAGTCTCGGGGTTTCTTCTAAAGAGATTAAAACACCGACAGTAGGTAAACAGAAGAAGTTGCGGTTTCAGAAAGCGATGCCGTCAGATGAGACAGGGGGCGAGAAGAGAATAGAAAGGTTTTCCGATGGAACGGTGCGGGAAGAAGGGAGTATAATGAGTTTACCCTCGCGTTTGCTGTCGCTGAGAACGAAAATATCTTCGGTAAACTCTAATGAAGTGCCGTGGAAGGAGACGAAACGCGATTGAGGGGCTGTTCTTGCTTGGAGGTTTGGATTTGGGTCAGAGTTTAATCATCTCTACATAGTGTTCGCGAATTACTGTTAGAAAATTGGATACAATCTATTAAAATGAGTTTTTTGATAGTGATAATGAAGTACTCCTAAATCCCTAAAATATTATCTGTCCCCCTTAACTTATTTTCATTAGGGACTCTTTCTCCCCTCCCGTCTAATCAGCTTCTCTGGTGAGACTTCTCTAATCCTGTATGGGTTTCTGTGACCATATGGTTACAAAGATTTTTTTATTTCTTGAGTTGAAAGAGTTGAAATTAGCCTTTTAAAATTATGTCGTTCCCTGCATTTTTATGCATATAATATATAACAAACTAAAAATGAAAAAAACATATTTATATGTGATAGTTTAAAATAGTAGATATGTTAAGCTTATTCAAAGAATGAATAATACTAATTTCTATAAAACGGTTTAAAACAATTTTTGTTATTTGTAAGGCATAACCGAAATTTGCATTTTTCGCAGTTTATACGACTAGTGTCCTGCATACAATACCTGCGTCTTCCCTTGGTAGTGTGTCTTGGCCAGTGGGCACAACGCTTTTACGGTTTTTACGGTTTCTGTGAGTTAAGACAGATTAAATCAATAAGACAGATTTATTATCAACCCACTTCACTACTATAAGTAATTTTTCTTTATCACTTTTGTAGTCGAATTTACCTCTGTCTCGTTTCTGTAACCCTTTATCTGTCTCATTAGAACAACCGGCAATTCTCTCAACTCCTCAACGTTCCTATACTGTGTACCAGGTGTCCCATTAAGGATGGATCGCGGCCGTATCTTGAAAACAATTTATCCCATAGCTTTGGGGGAAAAAAATTGTACTAAAAATGATCATGAGAAATTCACCAAAAATATTTTTAAGCTTCTAAAACGACCGCAGGAGGGCGTGACGAGTTAAACCTTTTTAAAAATCTTTTTTTTTGTGTATTTTCAAGTGTTGACCGAGTAAGAAAAACTCTCAGTTATAATTAGCAAACTGTCTCCTACAACTTTGTTTTATGACATTTTGTCGTAATTTCGCGAATAAAGAAGTGGGGGGGGGGGGGGGGGAGTTTTACCTATTTAGATAAAAAGTCGTCTAATGTCCGTTTTCCTAAACCGATTTTCCTCAGTTTGGATTCATTTAAAAGGCAATTGCTGGGACAATCAGATAATCTGTGATATAAATTATTTAGTTTATAAATGAAACCGCGAGGTGGCGTTACATTTAACAATAGATTTTGTTCAGTTTTTTCAAATGGAATGGTACAGCTTTTACTACATGGCAAGAAAGGTAATTTAAAGAGGAATCATCCAGTGAAAACCCGAAATCGATATCTCTGACATGTCAAGAGATATTTCGATGTTTCTGAAAAAATCAGTTATTATTTCTCTACTACCCGCATTAAATTAAAAAAATATTAACCTAATGTTTGCCTTCCTTCACACTTTACCCAGGCTTAGGACTGGTCCAAATTCTTCGTGCCATATTAATTTGGAGCGTGTTTAAAGGCCCCGTTATTCGTAAAAGGCATTGTTAGATATTATTATAATTATTATTAATAATCAATAAATGCAATGTTGAAAATGTAATGCATTTCAAAACTGACAAGTTAATTTGACTGTTTTTGTTTGTTTCCATGGTTCCCTTCTTACACTCTTTGTATAATGTACCTAAGGATTGCATGCGTTTATTTGGAAACCCGAAAACACGTAATTCCATTCATCCATTTATTTAGTTTAAAAGAAATAGTAGATATATTTATTAATGACTGATTTCAATATTCTCTCAAGTAGTATTTAAGCATCACAAAAGAGAAAATGCAACAATTGGGGAAAGGCATTTTTTCCGCTTATGTAATTAAGTTAGAAAATATTATCAAGGTCAGGATTAGAACATTTATGATGATTGATACTAAATAGATAATTTTATTTTTTAAATAAAATTGTTGTGATTGCGACCTAAATATTAAGACCAATTTTGAACTTAATATTACGGTAAAAATTAAAACTAGCTGATTTTTTTTCAGAAAAATCGAAATATCTCTTGACATGTCAGAGATATCGATTTCGGGTTTTCACTGGACGATTCCTCTTTAAATTACCTTTCTTGCCATGTAGTAAAAGCTGTACCATTCCATTTGAAAAAACCGAACAAAACTTCAAAAAAACTATTGTTGAATGTAACGCCACCTCGCAGTTGCATTTATAAACTAAATAATTTATCTCCCAGACTATCTGATTGTTCCAGCAATTGCCTTTTAAATGAATCCAAATTGAGGAAAATCGGTTAAGGCAAAATGACATTAGACGACTTTTTTTCTCAATAGGTAAAACTCCCCCCCCCCCCCCCCTCTATTCGTGAAATTACGACAAAATGTCATAAAACAAAGTTGTAGGAGACAGTTTGTTAATTATAACTGAGAATTTTTCTTACTCGGTTAACACTTGAAAATACACACAAAAAATTATTTTTAAAAATGTTTAGCTCGTCACGCCCTCTTGCGGTCGTTTTAGAAGCTTAAAAATATTTTTGGTGAATTTCTCATGATCATTTTTAGTACAATTTTTTTTCCCCCAAAGCTATGGGATAAATAGTTTTCAAGATATGGCCGCGATCCATCCTTAATGCGACACCTGGTATATTTATATGCCCTTTGGACTATATGTAAAGTGGCAAACTTGCAATATAACACAATTCTTCTATTGGAACTATTGGTGTGAAACAATAAACTTGAAGAGATTTACCACTAAACACCAAATCTTTTTTGAACTGCTGGACGCACGTTTCGTTAACCATGTTAGCATCATCAGGAGATTGTTATTCAGAAACTCAGAAACTCAGAAACTCAGTTATAAAAACCGTTTAACTCGAGTAACTCCCTCAAGTATTTCAAGGTATGTGGAATCGGGACACTTGGAAACAACGATGAAACGTCAAAGGAAACCAAAACCTCACCTTCCTATAGATGTGTGTTTGTGATTTTTTCGATTTTTCTTTTCTCTCTCAAAAAAAAAACCATTTCTGGATGTTTTAGTCAGTAGAAACAATAAAAATAGGTTAGATATTGATATTTTCAAAAAAACAACACCACCACTTCGAAATACATTCCTAACGATTCAAATCAGAGCTTCCAAAATAAGATGGCTAGTTTAAATTTTATGGTAAATAAATTAATTAATTTTCCTTTAAATAAATATAATTATAACAAAGAATTAAAATTAATTAGGGCGGTTTCTGAAGTGAATGATTATAATAAGAACATTGTAGATAAATTAATTAGAAAACATAAGTTCAGAAAATTATTGAAATAATCTTCGAATTTTCAAAAGGATCAGAACACAAAGAAATTCATGGTAATACCATTTGATGCCCAATAAACAAGAGGGCTAGACAAAATTTTGAAAAAAGTGGATATTAAGGTTGTGAATAAAAGTAGAGCAACATGAAAAGTCGGGGATTTACGAAATTAGTAGTCAAGACTGTGATCGAAGGTATATTGGGCAAACAAAAGATCCATATTGACAAGATATAAAGAACATATTGCCCGTATTAGATATGGGAGAAATGAAAAATCTTGTGTTGCCCAATATATAATCGAACACGACCACAATATAGATATTAGTAATTTAAGACTAATTAAAAGTGTTAATAATAATAGTGCTTTAGATGTATATGAAAGCATTCAAATAGAAAAATATAAGAAAATCATGAACCGAGATAAAGGACCTATCCCGTTCAGTCAACTTTTTCAATTATTAATGTAAGACTTAGTAAACTTCACGGTTCATGATTTTTACACGCTTCATTAGGTAGGGTTATTCATATAAATAGAACATAGTTTAGTTTTAGAATTAGATTAAATCATCTCCTGATGATACTAACATGGTTAGCGAAACGTGCGTCGAGCAGTTCAAAAAAGTGATTTGGTGTTTAATGGTAAATCTCTTTAAGTTTAATTGCAAAATAATTGTCAAAGAAAAGGGTTGCCTGACTCGGATCATGTAATGATTATGGTAAAGCAATGACAACAGCAGCTCCAAATCCTATTACATATTCTTCTGGAGTAACTTTGGAGTATTTGCATCTTGGTAAGGAATAAAATCCAGAATATACCCCGATACACCAGCTATAATAAAAAAAATTGTATCCCCATTTGTGGAGTTTATTTTTTATGTATTGGCGGAGATTTCCGGCCCGAATTCTTTTATAGGCAATCATAGTTTCATCTATACTCTCACTACTCATTGTCGGTTCGAAATTGTCGGAAATTCTGACGTAATTTTTCAATGACAGGTCGAATTTTGAAGTACCTGTCTATAGTATCTTCAGTTATATTCTCATTCTTGAAGTATATAAGCCGTCTGAAAGCTTTAAATCGTTTGACAGGCATTAAATTTGTTATCTGCTCAATTCTAGTATGGTTAGCCCATGGTTAGGCCAAGGTTAGCCATTAATCTTGATGTGCAGGAAATTCTATTATTCCCATATATAGCAATATAGAGACGAAATCTGTTATTTCTTTGGACTTTGTATTGATAGAAGAACCAGTTTCTTGAATGCCATATAAATTTGTTTGGCCAAAAATATCATTGATTACATCAAGTGAGAAGAACTTCGTAAAATATTCAATTGGAGCTTTGCACTGTCTCGTTGGAGGCGGGTGTGGATAATGTATCTATATAAGGAGTGACTAGGTCTTCTCTTGCCTAAGAGTAAGTAACTTCTGATAGGTTTTTTTCTTATTTCGATGCTTGTACTAACATGAGATTACTACTATTTTCTGGAGAATCATATTCCTCCTCAGAAATAATCTCAGCCTCTCCATCAGCAGCTAAAAAACCTATAATATACCTATACTATAAAACTAATAGTGGTTTCATATTTTTATTTGCATACCTAAAAGAACGTGGCGTGTTTTCTTTTGTCTTTTTGGTAATCCTGATGTTCAACTCTACATTCTGATAAGTCAGTTCAGAGGACAGTTCATTATCTGGATCGTTACTCACTATAACAAAACACGCGAACAATGAAAATATATATTCATATAATTTAGTGTAGAATCGATTTTACTACCTGAAGTCAAATTATTCGTATTTAGCATAATTTTTTTGCCTAAAGTTCGTCCAAAGATGGATTCTCTTCAGCATCAAAGGGATAGGAACTATCTGACAGTTGAAGTAAAGGTGGTGGCTTGCATTTATTTTTGCTGTAAAATGTACAAGAGGGTATTACTTCAAATTTTACCATTATAAAATCCAAAGTATTTTTGGGCAATGTAACCATTTGGTTACGTATATTTTACCTAAAGATTTTCATTCCTACCATCCCTGTCATTTCCTACTTTACGTTCAATTTTCATGAACAAACAGTACAACAAACATAAATACACCTTAATTTTATATAACAAATATACCAAAACTTGGCAAATGCTTTACCAAAGCCTAACAAATTTCCGAGTACGCGTGCTCAAGTCTGTCCATTAAAACGTTTGTATATAAAACTACAGAAAAGCGTATGATATTCTGTAACTGGGACCAGAATGGTAGCTGCATATGGCCGACCACTGTTTCCAGTTTGGCAGTGGCGTAGGGAAGTATGAATAAAAACAAGAAACTGGTAAAAGTTTACAGTTGTTTACAATAAATTATTGTATAATTATCGTTACAGTGGTAAATTAAAATGAAGACTTACTAGATCCGGCAAAGAAATGTAAACATTTGAATTAATTTAAAAAAAATCTATTTTTTCAAAGAGTAAATAAAGTGTAGTTTGTGTGGCCGATACGACAAAAAGTTATTAAGCAATTGGAATCTCCTAACATAAAATCATATCATTTCCAAAAATTGGTTAGGTAATCAGTTGCATCTTGGACCGAGTTGTTGTTCATATATATATATATATATATATATATATATATATATATATATATATATATATATATATATATATATATATATATATATATATATATATATATATATATATATATATATATACATATATATATATATATATATATATATATATATATATATATATATATATATATATATATATATATATATAGTTTAGGCTTCAAATCGTCCAAGCTTATGCACCAACTATAAGCCATAAAGATGAGGAAATTGAGGAATTTTATGATGATGTGGCCCAGCTTTTATACAAGGAGAAATGTAGGTACAAAATCCTGATGGGTGATTTTAATGCCAGAATTGGAACAACAAGAACAGACGAAAATGCAACTGGCCCATATGGAACTGGTGAGCGAGACAATAGAGGTGACAGATTAGTTGATTTTACTGAAGGACAAGAACTATATATTATGAATTCATTATATAAGAAAAATATCAGCAGAAAATGGACATGGAAAAGTCCATCTGGGCTCACAAGCGAAATTGACTACATCATGACCAACGATAAAACAATATTTACCAATTGTACTGTCCTTAACAATTTTAATGTTGGAAGTGACCACCGAATTGTACGGGCAAGGGTTCGGATTGACTGTCGAAAAGAGCGCGAAAAAATGGTAAGATCAAAGAAGGGCAAGGTGGATTCTGGAAAACTGCTGGAGAGAGGAAGCGATTTTGAGATTGCTTTGTCAAACCGGTTTGCTGCGTTACAAGATCCAGAGGAGGTGGAAATATCAGTTCAATATGAAGAAATCGCCAACAATGTACTTCAAACGGCTGCTTCAATAGCACCAGAGGAAAAATGTCTCAAACAAACAAAAATCTCCAGTGAGACCATTGATTTAATGAAGAAACGGCGAACAATGAGAAATGCAGGTAGTCCTTTTGGCAGGGTCGAGTACACTGAGCTCTGCAAAACTATAAGAAAACGTATCAGAGAGGACACGCGCCGATTCAATATGCAGCTAGTGCAAAAAACCCTGGAAGAAAACAAAGGAATTAACAAAGCTAAACAGAAGCTGAGAAACAAAAGAACGCAAATATATGCTTTAAAGCGTGAGAATGGCACAGTGTGCAGGACGCGTACCTAAATGTTAGAGATTGTCAGAAGGTTTTATTCCCAGTTATATGAAGATCAGAGCCAGTCAGGGACAGCAATACCCACGGAAGAACAATATATAATACCAGATATCCTAGTGGAGGAAGTAACAAATGCTATAGAATTGATGAAGAACGGCAAGGCTCCAGGAAAGGATAGTGTAACTGTCGAAATGCTAAAAGCTGGTGGTCGGACGTTACATAAAACACTGGCAAAATTGTACTCAAAATGCCTCAAAGAACAAAAAGTACCTGACTTATGGAAAAATGCAGAAGTGATCCTTTTACATAAAAAAGGAGCACAGGAAGATTTAAAGAACTACCGTCCAATAAGCCTCCTATCAGTGATGTACAAAGTTTTCACTAAGATAATTTCTAAAAGAATATTAAAAAAACTGAATGACGCACAACCAAGAGAACAAGCAGGATTCAGAAGTGGATTCAGTACAATGGATCACATCCAGGTTGTACAGCAGGTCATAGAAAGGCACAACGAATACACCATGCCACTGTGCTTGGCTTTTATCGACTACGAAAAAGCATTTGATTCCATCTCAAAGCATGCGATAATGGATGCACTGCTTAGCCAAGGTGTAGAGAGAGCCTATGTAAACCTATTAGAATCGATATATGATGGAGCTACAGCCACAATTCACCTTGATGATCTTGAAGTGGGAATTAATATAGAACGAGGTGTAGGGCAGGGTGACGCAATATCGCCTATTCTTTTCTCGGCTGGCCTTGAAGAAGTATTCCGTAAACTGGATTGGGAACAGGATGGGATAAAGATCAATGGTGCAAACTTAAACCATCTTAGATTTGCAGATGATATTAGTCTCATTTCACAAGACCCAGAGGAGCTGCAAAGACGCATACAAGAACTGCAAAGGGCTGGCGAACCATTTGGCTTGAAAATAAACCTGAAAAAGAGTCAGGTTATGTTCAATAACTTCGCTCAGGACAGAAGAATTTCAGTTTTAGGAAGGGATTTAGAGATTGTGGACAGCTTTGTATATCTTGGGCGGAGGATTTCCATGGAGGGGAATACCGCCCGGGAGGTGGAATGGCGTGTTAAATGTGGCTGGCAGGCATTTGGTAGGCTCAACATAGTGTTTAAGAGCAGACTCCTACTTTGCCTGAAAAGAAAAGTATTCGATCAGAGCGTTCTACCCGTTATGACATACGGAAGTGAAACCTGGACACTCACATCGCAATCAATTCAAAAACTTCGGGTGGCACAGAGGGGAATGGAAAGATGTATGCTTGGCATTACAAGACGAGACAGAAAGTCCTGCGCATGGATCAGGGAACAAACAAAAGTCTGTGACATCATTGGAAGAGTAAAACAGTTGAAATGGAGATGGGCAGGCCATATAGCGAGGCGATGGGACAACAGATGGACCAAGGCAATCCTGGAGTGGATACCGCTTGATCGCAAACGTCCGCGTAGAAGACCGAAAGCACGATGGACTGATGACATCGTTAAGTATATTGGACCCGAGTGGCAGAGGAAAGCCCAGAACCGTGAAGGTTGGAAGCATGCTGAGGAGGCCTTCATCCTGCAGTGGATCGATACGGGCTGATGATGATGATGATGATGATATATATATATATATATATATATATATATATATATATATATATATATATATATATATATATATATATATATATGCTAGACTATTAGTCCGGGAGTACATGCGATCGTTTGTATCCCGTTTGTTGGAAACGTGCAGACGTTTCGCCAAGATCACACTTGGCATTCTCAATGCTTGTCTGAAGACAAGCCAAGTCTTCACACACGTTCCCAACAAACGGGCCACAAACGATCGGATGTACTCCCGGACTAATAGTCTAGCGTATTCTTCCATCCGCGAAACACTACGAACTAACATTAGCCACTGGACCTACAGCTTAACGCGGGTTCCGGAACCATGGTCATCAGCTACCGAATACCCCAGTCAGTACCCCCCTTGGGCTATCAACTCTTGGTTTTGTGCTTAACCGGAAATATCTCGAGAAGCCTACCGACTGGCGAGTGACCAACGTAGAAAATCTGTCAGAAGGCATCTGGCCTTACCCAGCCTCGAACTGGCGTGACTGAGGCGTGATTCCTTTTCAGGTTTTACACTTTTACCTAGAAACATTCACAAGAATTTTAGAAAAACTGTTTTTGCCTAGTACGGGAATCGAACTCACTCCACATTAACTGTCGCATCATAAAAGATTACATATTTTATACGGTCCAAAAAAACCAAAGGTCCAAATGGTAGTAGTCTCTCTGTTACCTTAGATGTGCGATGGGAACGTAAAAATCTAGTCTGGTTTGGAATAAAGTTTAATAAAGGCTTTTTAATAAAATTAATCCACTGTGTTCTTCTATCTAGATCTTTGAAAAACCTTGAAAACAGATAAACTGGTTTAATAACATGAATTCCAAATCAAAATGGAAGTAACACTTTGTATTATTAGTTATATTTTATAGGTTCTTTATGTGAGTAAAGTAATATGTTTTATATGTATCAAACAAAAACTATAAAATAATGTGAATTTTTAAGGCCCAGTATCTCAGAAAACTAAACATTTTAGAACATACGTTAAAAAATTAAGTTTTGAAAAAAGATAATCACTATCTCGAATAACATTATAATTATATTATTTTGCATAAATCAATTTGACTACGCCTATGTATATCAGGCGATATATTGGCTTCTCAACTTTAAAATTTCATTCAAACAAAATACGGTTTCATTTCTAAGTAATTGATAAATTTAGAATTAAAAGCACCTACCTGTAATGCACCACCTAAATTATTGCTTGCGATATTATTGCTTTTATTATCAATATAATAAGTATTAATATGTATTTACATTAGAACGCACAAAAAGAGTATTCCAGTACACTTATTGGGCACTTATTATTGATTAATACACACTAAAATTGCTCAATTCTACTATTAAACTTCTAAGTTCTAAGACACCAACTACCAAAATTCCAAAACATGAGTCATCTATGGTGTTTCACTATGGCTGTTTCCGTCCCCTATTATATGTGCATAAAGATAGATAAGGCTTCTTCCTGTTAGTTTTATATTCACACATAAAAACTGCTTGTCGGGTAGGTCGAGTCAAGGAACTCACATAATAGGGTTTTAAATATATTGTAACTAAATGGTAACTTCGTCCACAAAATGTTAAGAAAAAAATTCTGACGTTAACTTATAAAGTCTACTCTATATACCACGCAACCACTGAGATACTCATGTCTAGATTCTGGCTTTATCCGGGTCATGGTCCAGTATGGGTGGACTAAACTAGTTTTCTTCTACATCCATTTCCATCATAGCATCTCCATTTTAATTGTATGTATTCAACAAGGTTTTTTAATGATATGATGATCGATGATATTTGTTAGTAAATATAAAGAACGAGATTGTAAAAAAGGTTGACAGTCACTAGTAAATTACTTTTGCAGACAAATCTCATAACCTATAGTCTTCATTTACCTATATATTGGGTTGTCTACATTTTGATCATCCTTCCAGGACTTGATCACGCTCGAGGCGGTGCGGCTTTTTTCTGATTGCGAAAAAATGATTCAGCATCAACGTTAAGCATTAGATCCAAACACTAGACCGCATAAAAATGTTTCGTTTGTGATATTTTACCAAAAATTTATTTTCAAATTTATAAAATAGATTTTCTTACTTATAAATTTACCTCTTTCCACAGAGATTTCATTAAACTTACAACCTCCATGTTTCAGGTCAATCTTTACCCAGCGAGTCGTTTATTCTCTATTCCGAAAAGAAAAAGTCACTAGGAGAGAAACCAGGTAAGTTCGATATACGAATTAAACTTACATTCATAAATTTCTTTGTTTGTAATGTTACGCCATGTCCGTTTAAAATTAAGAACATTTCGAACAACCTCTGTAAGCCTTTTCCTTTTTTTTTAAATCTGAAAAAAAGCTCTTTCCAACTAAACTCTTCACCATAGACTTATCTTAAGATATCAGCTTCCTTTAAAATCTTTTATAAACTACGAAATTGGATCAAAACTAAAACTTTATTTTCATCGAGAGACAGAGAAGGAAGAAAGGAAGGCGTAGCACGGATGCGGTAAACAGACAACGGACATTGTTTCTGGTCTGAAATTAAGCTAACCGTATTGAGACGGGGCATCGCCAAAGAAAACCGCTAGCCGGAATATCGAAAATGATTTTTCCGGAGAATATAGGTTGTGTTTTGTTCAAGTTTTAGTTGATATAACGGATAACCGTTAAAAATGGAGAAGGTTTAATCTTTGTGTAAAGAAACGAAGTAGAAAATATATTGTCACAGTGAATTTACTCAGTTATCTTGTTCTTCTATAATAACTAGAAAGACACACATATAGCTTTCTTAGCTAGTGTATAATGGGTTTAATAAGATTAATTAACAGGCCAATTAACCAATTAACAAGCATTGGTCAATCAAAATTTAACACAAATACTCAAGGTTTGTTTAATGAAAGTTTTTTTGTTGTCCACGCGTTTTTTTGTCCACGCGTTTCCCTAACATTGTAACTTCTTCGGAATAATATTGAGAAATGTCAGGTGTGGCGCTTAATAGTGATTATGAATAGTGATTAGTGACTTAATAGTGATTAAACTAGGGTCGGTGCACAGTCTAATATATTTTGCAGTTTTGTTGCCACTACAGTACCTTCCAAAACGCCGTTGACGTTTAAACGATTTCGAGTTTTCGTGTGGTAAACATGTCGAGTTTCAATCCAGATAAAGAGCATTTGCGGTACATAGTGCTTTTCCTGTTCAATCAAAAGAAAAACGCGATGAAAGTCGCGCGGAAATTTTCGGTAACAATGTCCCAGTACAAGACGTTTACGCGTGTTGATTTAGACGATTCAAAAGTGGTGATTTCGACTTAAATGACAAGTAACGCTCAGGTGAACTGAAAAAATTTGAAGATCTTAAATTGCAAACACTGTTGCACTGTAAAATGTTGGTCGCCGAACCATTTGTGTTCGTGGGTATGTCACGGGAAAGATCCAGAAGGCAGGAAAATGGATACCACATCAGCTAAACAGCAGACAAATGGAAAACCGAAAACAAAAATGAATTTGTCGGTGGAAAACTGTCACAGAAAAAATGAGAAAGAGAATTTTGGGATTAAGGTCGCATCGATATCGGGATCATTTAGCGACCAAAAACTTTAGCTTAAATTTAGTACCAATGCTAAAGGACCTAGAATTGTTAAAGTTAGAGATATCACATATTACGGTATCACAGATAAGTTATGTCAAAGGTGTAGTTATCACACTAAAATCGCAGGTATTGAAGTAATTATTGCTTTGAATGACTAAGTGTTTGTGAAGTAGTTCATTTCTTTCAGATAGGCGGATAAACATATTGGCGGAGCAAAGATTTTGAGTAAGGTCCTGATTCAAGTCAAAGAAATATCTAGTGCTCGTTGCTCGTTGCAAAATTCGCAGAGAGGAGTACCATCTCTATTTTTTTAAGAAATTCGTGAGAAAATCTGTAATGTTCTGTCTTGAGTCCCAACCATCTGACTGTAGTTGCACATGTATATATATATATATATATATATATATATATATATATATATATATATATATATATATATATATATATATATATATCATCATCATCAATCAGCCCGTATCGATCCACTGCAGGATGAAGGCCTCTTCAGCATGCTTCCAACCTTCACGGTCCTGGGCTTTCCTCTGCCACTCGGGTCCAATATACTTAACGATGTCATCAGTCCATCGTGCTTTCGGTCTTCTTCGCGGACGTTTGCGATCAAGCGGTATCCACTCCAGGATTGCCTTGGTCCATCTGTCGTCCCATCGCCTCGCTATATGGCCTGCCCATCTCCATTTCAACTGTTTTACACTTCCAATGATGTCACAGACTTTTGTTTGTTCCCTGATCCATGCACAGGACTTTCTGTCTCGTCTTGTAATGTCAAGCATACATCTTTCCATTCCCCTCTGTGCCACCTGAAGTTTTTGAATTGATTGCGATGTGAGTGTCCAGGTTTCACTTCCGTATGTCATAACGGGTAGAACGCACTGATCGAATACTTTTCTTTTCAGGCAAAGTGGGAGTCTGCTCTTAAACACTATGTTGAACCTACCAAATGCCTGCCAGCCACATTTAACACGCCGTTCCACCTCCCGGGCGGTATTCCCCTCCATGGAAATCCTCTGCCCAAGATATACAAAGCTGTCCACAATCTCTAAAACCCTTCCTAAAACTGAAATTCTTCTGTCCTGAGCGAAGTTATTGAACATAACCTGACTCTTTTTCAGGTTTATTTTCAAGCCAAATGGTTCGCCAGCCCTTTGCAGTTCTTGTATGCGTCTTTGCAGCTCCTCTGGGTCTTGTGAAATGAGAATAATATCATCTGCAAATCTAAGATGGTTTAAATTTGCGCCATTGATCTTTACCCCATCCTGTTCCCAATCCAGTTTACGGAATACTTCTTCAAGGCCACCCGAGAAAAGGATAGGCGATATTGCGTCACCCTGCCGTACACCTCGTTCTATATTAATTCCCACTTCAAGATCATCAAGGTGAATTGTGGCTGTAGCTCCATCATATATCGATTCTAATAGGTTTACATAGGCTCTCTCTACACCTTGGCTAAGCAGTGCATCCATTATCGCATGCTCTGAGATGGAATCAAATGCTTTTTCGTAGTCGATAAAAGCCAAGCACAGTGGCATGGTGTATTCGTTGTGCCTTTCTATGACCTGCTGTACAACCTGGATGTGATCCATTGTACTGAATCCACTTCTGAATCCTGCTTGTTCTCTTGGTTGTGCGTCATTCAGTTTTTTTAATATTCTTTTAGAAATTATCTTAGTGAAAACTTTGTACATCACTGATAGGAGGCTTATTGGACGGTAGTTCTTTAAATCTTCCTGTGCTCCTTTTTTATGTAAAAGGATCACTTCTGCATTTTTCCATAAGTCAGGTACTTTTTGTTCTTTGAGGCATTTTGAGTATAATTTTGCCAGTGTTTTATGTAACGTCCGACCACCAGCTTTTAGCATTTCGACAGTTACACTATCCTTTCCTGGAGCCTTGCCGTTCTTCATCAATTCTATAGCATTTGTTACTTCCTCCACTAGGATATCTGGCATTATATATTGTTCTTCCGTGGGTATTGCTGTCCCTGACTGGCTCTGATCTTCATATAACTGGGAATAAAACCTTCTGACAATCTCTAACATTTGGGTACGCGTCCTGCACACTGTGCCATCCTCACGCTTTAAAGCATATATTTGCGTTCTTTGTTGCACATGTTGCACATGTATATATATATATATATATATATATATATATATATATATATATATATATATATATATATATATATATATATATATATATATATATGTATATATTTATTTGTAAATCATTCCGGGAGTCGATCCGTTCATTCTGCGAAGATGAACGCGAGAGTTCATTCTGCGATGATATATATACATGTGCTGTGAGACCAGAAACCGGTCCTGGAAGGTACTTGTCTCGACGTGGTGGCGGGGACTGATGGCGAAGTACGGATGAAAAATTTCTGTTTTTCAAATATTTCTCTCCACGGCCCCACTACGCTATCCTTTGAGCAAACCTTATACCTACAGCCAAGGTTGTGGGAAGAATGTATCGCGAAGTTTTTGACTGCCGCGAGCATTCACCGTAGGATGGCGCGAGTTGCATTGCGATATGACCAGTAGACTTGGTCTTCCTCTGTTTGTTTCGATTCGCCTGTTTCCCTGTGTTGGGCTCGAGCCCAGCTAACGACGGCTGTGAGGCCAGAAACCGGTCCTGGGAGGTACTTGTCTCGACGTGGTGGCGGCGACTGATTTGAGACGAGCAGTGGTACGTGGAAGTACGGATGAAAAATTTCTGTTTTTCATCTATATATATATATATATATATATATATATATATATATATATATATATATATATATAGATATAGATATATAGAGATTAAATCGATACCTCAGTAAAATTTAGTTGATCTTTAACATCCTAATTATGATAATATTGTCATAGGTTTATCTTTAATGTATAAAGACATCGAATATTTAGTTACCGTATGCATAGAACATTCTTGTATTTATGTAGGTGATGTATATGTTAGAATGCAATATCAAGTATGCAGTTTTATAGAATCAACAATGCAAATGCCGAACTTCACATTCTGAGACGAATCAAGTGTTTTAGGCACGTTGCGAAGCTTTTGCTAAAATAAAAATGGCGACTTACGACGCCTGTCGTAGTCGTCGGCGTCTTATGAAATAGCGCGACCTGTGCACCGTACAAATTGCACCGGTATAGATGTCGAAAATGCTTCGGTTTAAATTCTGCCATATTTCCAGGAAAATAACTGGCTTTAGAGATCTGATGCGTGGGGAATATTCGATTTAGGAAAGGTGAGACGACAGAAAATTCGTTTCGCCAATAAGTCGTTTTCTGTTTATATTGTGAACGTGCTTTTAAAACGATTCGTATTTCATATCGAAAATTTTATCAAATAAAGAAAAATTGACAAGAAAATTCATATCAGATCGATACTATCGGGAATAAATTGTTTATTTCGACATGAATTTTTCTGAATCATGTATACAAGAGATAGTTTCGTGTCATTAAAATATCTTCCATTTTATCTACCTGTTACCACCATAATTTGATATGTGTTTTCACTTTGTCTAAATTCTTTCACATTCTCTTCTATCCAGCATTTTCGAACTCAACCGCAGATATAGATTTTCAATAATCGCAGTCTTGCTTGAAACTTATTACCGACTAGTTTCCACTTGGTAGTGGTCAGTATAATACTTTTGACTGCTTCCTGGGGGCTATCCATCCATAACATATAATTATCGGCGCCTTTATGGAAAGTACAGTACAGTGTTCTCCTGTTATTTTTTATATTTTCCTTTTTGTGTTATATCCAATCCTTTTCTTTTTCAGTAACTTTTGTATTTGTAGTATGTCTGATATTTGTTTTCTTTCGCTTCAATGTTTCTTTCTTCTTTTTTTCAGATGGTCGTTTATCAGCATGGTTGGGAGTTTTGTAAGACGAGTGTACTAATATTATCCCTATGTAGTTTTTGCATTCATAGGGGTTGGTTTTTTTTTAAATATCGATATGTGCCCTTGTTTCCATTCTTACGGCAATGTTTCCATTTCCCATACTTATGAGATCAATTCATATAACCTAGCTTGTATTTTTTCTCATCTATATTTAATTATCCTACAGGAGCATATTACAATGTCTTTATCAATATCGCAAGACGAATTTTCTAAATGTAAATATCGACATTCGAATTTGGTTTATTTCGACATTAAAAAAAGGCATCTCGCACTAGATCAATACAAATTAGTTTTCTCTCATGAAAATACATTAGAAAGAAAGCCTATTTAATGCACAATGCTACAGTGTATCCAAAATCTATATAACTTTAAACCTTTTGTCGACAGATTATTTTTTAATATGGATATTGAAATTCGTCGTTTGCTAATATCGTTATTAAAAAAGCGCAACTCCCACTAGATCAATACAAATTAATTTTGCCTCATTGAAATACAACAGAATGGAAGCTAATTCAATGCAAAATACTACGGTGTACCTAAAATCTATATAATTTGAAATGTTTAGTCGGTACAATTTATTTAATATGAATATTGACATTCGACGTTGGTCAATTTCGACATTAAAAAATCGCAACTCGCACCAGATCAATACAAATTAGTTTTGGCCCATTGAAATACATTAGAAAGGAAGCTAATTCAATGCAATGCTATGGTGAATCCAAAATCTCTATATCTTTAAACCCTTTTGACGGCAGATTTTTTGTTAATATGGATATTGACATTCGTCGTTGCTAAATATCGATATTAAAAAGCGCAACCCGCACCAGATCCATACAAATTAGTTTTGCTTTATTAAAATAAATACATTAGAAAGGAAGCTAATTCAATGCAGAATGCTATGGTGTACCCAGAATCCATATAACTTTAAATGTGTAGTCGGTACGATTTTTTTAATATGGATATTTACATTCGACGTTGGTTAACTGTTACATTTAAAAAGCGCTATTTGCACCAGGTCAATACGAATTAGCTTTGCCCCATTGAAATTTAGACAGGGGGGTAATTCAATGCACAATGCTACGGTGTATCCAAAATCTATATGCATATTGACATTCGACGTTAAAAAACCGCAACTTGAAAAACAACTTTAAATACATTAAATTTCATTTAATTTATTATAACGTTCGCGGATAATTTCCATGTCACCCTGTCTAGTCTTCTTTTCCGTTTCTAAATTTATTTATATATGCCGGTGCCGTCCAATAATAAAACTTTTAATAATTTTTATGGAAAAGTTAAATTTTATTTTCGCAAGTTTGATTAAAGACGCGTTTGCCGCTTTGCCTTTTTAATACAGTATTCTGGCAAATTAAAACTCGACGAAGATCAATGATGGGAAAAAATCGTTAATATTCATTGGACGATAGAAGATTTATTCTATTTGTGCGTATTAAGTTAAGTAGACTGGTCTAATTATCATAAAAATGAATTGTGAATATTTAAGTTAGGTTAGTTACACAGATGAAAACGTTCACAAGATGAGCTACAAAAACAATAGCTAATGCAAAACCGAGTGTACCATTAGACTTGAAGGATATATATATATATCCTTCAAGTACACAGATAAAACGTTCACAAGATGAGCTACAAAAACAATAGCTAATGCAAAACCGAGTGTACCATTAGACTTGAAGGATATATATATATATATATATATATATATATATATATATATATATATATATATATATATATATATATATGGAGTCTTTTGATATTTTTGAACTGCGTTCTGACTAATGTTATCTCAATGGACGCAGTTGAAGGAAATCAAAAAACTCCATATATAAGACATCCGACGAGAAGTTGGCGAAAATATCGGTTGTTGGTTGTGGAGAGGGACTCCCTATACACATGTGAACATACGGTGCGATAGAACGACAAGAAAATACCAAGTTCGAATTTGTCGCCATTGAAAACGCTACTACACCAATTTGAAACCAGATATCTTCAACCATTTATAAAGTATCTCAATTTTTCGAATATTTAGTTTCACTTTCAACACCCCCGACGAATTTTTAATAACAAATATCATCATCATCAGCCCGTATATTGATACAGATTAACTACAAGATGAAGGCCTCTTCAGCATGCTTCCAACCCTCGCGGTCCTGAGCTCTTCTCTGCCATTCGGGTCCAATATTCTTAATTATGTCATCAGTCCATCGTGTTTTCGGTCTTCTTCGTGGACGTTTGAGATCAAGCGTTATCCAGTCCAGGACCGCCTTGGTCCATCTTCCGCCATCGTTCCATCGACTTCTATTTCAATTCTTTTATTCTTCCAATGATGCCACTCACTTTTGTTTGTCATCTGATCCATGTGCAGGTCTTTCTATTCCGCCTAGTGATGTCAAGCATACATATTTCCATTCCCCTCTGTGTTACCCGAAGTTTTTGAACTGAATGTGAAGTGTCTGTCCAGGTTTCATTTCCGTATGTCATACACTTATGTGTTCATACAGAACACACTGATTAAAGACTTTTTCTTTCAGGCAGAGTGTAGTTTGTTCTTAAAACCTATTTTGAGCCTGCCAGCCATATTTAACGCCTCATTCGACCTCCCGGGCGGTATTCTCTTCCACTGAAACCCCTTGCCAAAGGTATACTACATATATAGTCATCCACAATTTCCACCAAATCCGATCCTAAAATAGAAATTCTCTTGTCATCAGCAAATTTATTGAACATAATATATATATATATATATATATATATATATATATATATATATATATATATATATATATATATATATAATAAGGACAGCGAGGCGATGGGACGACAGATGGACCAAGGCAATCCTGGAGTGGATACCGCTTGATCGCAAACGTCCGCGAAGAAGACCGAAAGCACGATGGACTCATGACATCGTTAAGTATATTGGACCCGAGTGGCAGAGGAAAGCCCAGGACCGTGAAGGTTGGAAGCATGCTGAAGAGGCCTTCATCCTGCAGTGGATCGATACGGTCTGATGATGATGATGATGATGATGATATATATATATATATATATATATATATATATATATATATATATATATATATATATATATATATATATATATATATATATATAAACACATACAGCCTTTACCATACCCCCTACAGCCTTACCGCCCGCTACAGCCTTTAATGAATTTTAAACATTTCAAGCCTGAATCTTAAAATAATTTAAACAAATTTATTCGATTCGATTCGTCGATCGTATCAGAAGACATAGCTAATGTTTATCGTAGTTTTGTGAATCTTGCATTCTTTTTTATTTTCTCATCTTTATTGTCAGTTTGGACATCGATTTCTACCGTGATTATTGGAAACTCATAGTCTTTTGACACAATCCTGTAAAACACAATCCTGTAAAACTGTATTCTATTTTGACAACATTATTTGTGTTTTTCCTTCTCATTTTCAAACAAATTTAATATTTCGGAGTGTTCGTTCCCCTTCAAAGTTACCGAAAAGAATGAATAGCTTATTACGAGAAAAGCGTTTTCCGTACAAGAAGTCTAAAACTTTTTTTTTCTCGACTGATACGGGTTATTGAATATCTGAAAGAGGTATGGGTAATCTAAATATGTAAAAATTTTCGCCGAGAAAAATCTCATAAGGGAAAAATATATGAAATTTCGTCTCTAATAGGATAGCTTAAATTTTGTTGAGAATTTCGACCTTTTCCTTTTTTTTCCTTCTCTTATTTCTACATCCTAGTACAGAAAAATCATTTATTGCATTTGACGTAAGTACCTGAGGATGTTACTCAAAGAATTTCGCTGATAAACATAGTATTTGTGACACAGTAATTTTTGGGTGTTTATTGTGTAATTTGAAACGCTCCAACCAAATCTTCAAATATAAATTATCACTCGTAGGTTTTTTATAGCATACAAATGGAGAAAAGTGTTAAAAAGCAAATAAACCGTTTCACCGTAATTTACTCATCTTCCATGTTGGTGCTTTGCCATTTCTTCATCCGCCACCCAAAGCGCCAGTAAGCGTCTCCAAGAGCCCGCTACACTATTTTTCTGACATACCTGGTACTTACCCTAGATTAGACAGGCCTTGAACGGCCTCGCACAGTCTGACTGTTGCGTCTGTCACCGCAGAATGTTAGTGGCAGTCTTGACTGTTGTGAGCATTTGCCTTATCATGGCGCTAATTGAGTCCTATTACCATATGTATAATACTATATTGCTAGTAAGGTCTGGAGATCGGCGAAATCATTACGGCGCAGACAAATATGCGTATGTCTCTCTTACTACCACTTTGAGCCCTATGCGTATGTCCAAGAATTGAGCATGCTTATAGACGTACGTTAGTTTGCATATGTTTGTGTTTTTGCGTCACGTTTGTTTATTTTAATATTTTCCCCCTAAAGTCACGACATTTGTGCACGAAGCAGACGTTTGCTGTGTCACTTGCTAAGTGACACCTCCACAGATATTAGCAATATAATAATATTATATATATGGCTATTACGACCCGCCATCAAAATGTCCAGTTGACATGGCCTGGTTCCGATCGTGAGGGGAAAGTGGTGTCTCCCCGTGGAGAAAGGGTAAAAGATTTATGGAATATTTCCTTCTACAGTCTCGTTAGGCAATCTTGTGGGCATATTTATAAACACGTACATATACGATGAAGGCATCTTCAGTATGTTTCCAACTTTCACGGTCCTAGGCCTACTGCCACTCTGGACCAATATACTTAACGATGTCATCAATCCATCGTGCTTTCGGTCTTCTTCGCGAACTTTTTCGATCAAGCTGTATCCACTCCAGGATTGCCTTAGTCCATCTGTCATCCCATCGCCCTGCTATATGGCCTGCCCATATTGTATGCGTTTTTGCAGTTCCTCTTGGTCTTGTGAAAGGAAAACGATATCATCTGCAAATCTAAGATGGTTTAAGTTTGCACCATTAATATTTACACCATCCTGTTTCCAATCCAGTTTACGGATTACTTTTTTCAAGCCCAGCCGAGAAAAGAATAGGCGATATTGCGCCACCCTGCCGTACACCTCGTTCTACATTAATTCCCACTTCAAGATCATCAAGGTGAATTGTGGCTGTAGCTCCATGAAATATCGATCCTAATAGGTTTACATATGCTTTATGTAAGCATGCAGTGCATCCATTATTGTATGCTTTGAGATGGAGTCAAATGCTTTTTCGTAGTCGATAAAAGCCAAGCACAGTGGCATGGTGTATTTGTTGTACCTTTCTATGGCCTGCTGATGAATCCACTTCTGAATCCTGCTTGTTCTCTTGGTTGTGCGTCATTCATTTTTTTTTTAATATTCTTTTAGATATTATCTTAGTGAAAACTTTGTACATTACTGATAGGAGGCTTATTGGACTGGTAGTTCTTTACATCTTCCTGTGCTCCTTTTTTATGTTAAAGGATCGCTTCTGCATTTTTCCATAAGTCAGGTACTTTTTGTTCTTTGAGGCATTTTGAGCATAATTTTTCCAGTGTTTTATGTAACGTCCGACCACCAGCTTTTAGCATTTCGACAGTTACACTGTCCTTTCCTGGAGCCTTGCCGTTTTTCATCGATTCTATAGCTTTTGTTACTTCCTCCACTAGGATATCTGGCATTTGTTCTTCCGTGTATTGGTAGTTTTTTAAATCTCCCTGTGCTTCTTTTTTATGTGAAAGGATCACTTCTGCATTTTTCCATAAGTCAGGTACTTTTTGTTCTTTGAGGCATTTTGAGTATAGTTTTGCCAGATATATATATATATATATATATATATATATATATATATATATATATATATATATATATATATATATATATATATATATATATATATATATTTTCACAATTCACACACAATTCACCTTGATGATCTTGAAGTGGGAATTAATATAGAACGAGGTGTACGGCAGGGTGACGCAATATCGCCTATTCTTTTCTCGGCTGGCCTTGAAGAAGTATTCCGTAAACTGGATTGGGAACAGGATGGTGTAAAGATCAATGGTGCAAACTTAAACAATCTTAGATTTGCAGATGATATTATTCTCATTTCACAAGACCCAGAGGAGCTGCAAAGACGCATACAAGAACTGCAAAGGGCTGGCGAACCATTTGGCTTGAAAATAAACCTGAAAAAGAGTCAGGTTATGTTCAATAACTTCGCTCAGGACAGAAGAATTTCAGTTCTAGGAAGGGATTTAGAGATTGTGGACAGCTTTATATATCTTGGGCAGAGGATTTCCATGGAGGGGAATACCGCCCGGGAGGTGGAACGGCGTGTTAAATGTGGCTGGCAGGCATTTGGTAGGCTCAACATAGTGTTTAAGAGCAGACTCCCACTTTGCCTGAAAAGAAAAGTCGTCGATCAGTGCGTTCTACCCGTTATGACATACGGAAGTGAAACCTGGACACACATCGCAATCAATTCAAAAACTTCGGGTGGCACAGAGGGGAATGGAAAGATGTATGCTTGGCATTACAAGACGAGACAGAAAGTCCTGCGCATGGATCAGGGAACAAACAAAAGTCTGTGACATCATTGGAAGAGTAAAACAGTTGAAATGGAGATGGGCAGGCCATATAGCGAGGCGATGGGACGACAGATGGACCAAGGCAATCCTGGAGTGGATACCGCTTGATCGCAAACGTCCGCGACGAAGACCGAAAGCACGATGGATTGATGACATCGTTAAGTATATTGGACCCGAGTGGCAGAGGAAAGCCCAGGACCGTGAAGGTTGGAAGCATGCCGAAGAGGCCTTCATCCTGCAGTGGATCGATGCGGGCTGATGATGATGATGATGATATATATATATATATATATATATATATATATATATATATATATATATATATATATATATATATATATATGTATATATTTATTTGTAAATAATTCCGGGTGTCGAAGGGTGTCGATTCTGCGAAGAGTCACGAGTTTCGCCAAAATCTCATTTGGCATTTTCAGGTGTTGTCCGCTTTTGAGTGAAGAGTCCATATGACGTGCACGGGTCAATTGCGCTCGCTCTTATTGGCTGCAGCGACTACGCAGATTGTATCGGGGTAATTCGGTACTATTCGCGACGCTCGGCAACGCTGTCGGGCGTCCTTTTATTGATGTTTCTTCCTCATCGCCACGTTGCCGTGTTTTTCTTTTTTCAGAAGCCATTTCCCTACTTGCCCTAATATTGCGAGCATCGTTTCGCATATTAAGCTCACTCCTTTCTTCTATTTTAAGGGCTTCTCTGATTGTTCGAGATATTGAACGTCCAAAAAAAATCCGAGACAACAACAAATTAGTTATAAATGTCTCTAACCACCACTTCCACATCCACAGACGAAAAATCCATGCTAAGCAAAGGCTTCAACTTTGCCTTTGCCCCAAAGCATAAAAGAAATAATTTCGAACGTTGAATCAACCCTAGATGATAAGCTAAACGAAGAAGAGGAAATAATCAGACAAGATGTAGCGCGAATATTACAATCCAGTAAAATATTAAAACCAATGTTAATAAGATTGAAGCCAGTCGCTTGAAAAATTAAAAAGAAACGAGGATATTACTATAATACAGACCGACAAAGGAAACGTAACAGTCATAATGAACACCGAGGACTATATGAGAAAGATAACGAATATTTTACTAGAAAAAACATATAAACCAGTTAATAGAGATCCGACAACCTATCTAGAAAAAACAACCAAAAGGAAAATCAAAGCATGGAAACCAGAACCGGACATCGAAAGAAGAATAATTCCAAGGAAAATCAAGCAGATGTCCTAAACTTTACGGTCTACCAAAAATACACGAAGCAGAAATAAAGTAAGTGACTTGGGTTCTCCAACACAAAATTTGGAAAAATATTTAGCAAGTATCATTATATCAACCGTCGAACTTGCCGAGTCCTATGTTCAAAACTCAGAAAATTTGGCAAGGATAATTAAAGGTTTCTACTAGAGGATACAGACATACTAGCAAGCCTGGACATTGGCTCACTATATCCAGGTATCCCCATAGGCGAAGCTTTAGACCTAATTTCGACTAACGAAGACTTTCCACCATACATGGGGGAATTCGCCGAACACTGCCAGAAGAACATATATTTTTCCTTCAACCAGCAGATTTACAGACAGACGGACGGTGCCCCAATGGGATCATCTCTATCACCCGTTATAGCCAACCTGTTCAAGACAGACTTCGAAACTAAAGCATAACGCTCCTTTAAAACCTAAACTTTAGAAACGCTACGTAGATGATATATTTATAATATGGCCTCACGGAAACGAACTTCTGAACAACTTTCTAACCCAATTAAACGAAATCCACCCCAGAATTCAGTTCACCCTGGAAGTCGAACATGATTGAAAATGCCGGTTTTGGATCTCCTCAGTACAAAGCAACTTTCTGGAATCCTCAAATACACAGTGTATAGAAACCAATTCACACCGTACGATACCTCAACGCACAATCCCATCATTATCCTTCTCAAATCCAAGCAGTAGCGAACACCTTGATTTCCAGGCTGGCACTACCAGATACACAAAAAGAGAAAATACCAAAAATATCCACAGCCCTTAAACAAATTGAATATTTAGCAAGATCATTCACCGTCAGGAAATCCAAACACGAAGAACAATAGAAGATCAAGAACCAGATGCCGCAAAGGTCCTGCTATCATACGTAAAAGGAATCACTGATACGATAGGCAGACTACTAAGGAAAAATAAGATCAGAACTGTCTACAAGCCGCATAAAACTGTCGCAAACATCCTAAAAAACCTCATGGATAAAACTAGACTAGAAAATCATGGGATATATATATATCATATCTTGTCTGCAACAAAACATACATAGGACAAACAAACAAACGAATCTCTGCCAGAATACAGGAACATAAAAACAACTTAAAAAAAGAAACAAACCACTTTCACTCCGTTCCAGAACCATCCACAAATAGGACATAAAATCAATTTTGAAGGAACCAAAGAAATAGCGAATATTGAAAACTACAAGGCCCGAACAATCAGAGAAGCCCTTGAAATAGAAGAAAAGGGTGAGTTAAATACGCGTAACGACGCCCGCAACATTCCAAAAGTATGGAAATCGATCCGAAAAAAGAAGAAACGTGGCAGCGTGGCGACGAGGAAGAAAAATTAATAAACGAGTTACGTATTCCGCTCACATGAGAACCTCGATGTCAGCATCACCTCAAGAGTAGAGTTACATATTTCGTTCGCATGAGAACCACGATGTCAGCATCACCTTGGGAGTCATCACGCCACCAGATGGTCCCGTGAGAAACGCAACCTAAACGTATTTTTAAGTATAAATATTACCTCCAAATTTAATATTGTTAATTCTTAGTTAAGCTGTTGAGTTTAAAAGACCTATTTTGTAAACCATTTTCGAAATAAAGTTTTTAAAAACAAAGTCTGCCGAAAAAGTTCTTTAAGTGGCGCAGTCGGTAGGATTGCACAAGTGTTTCACGAACGAGCCAATTGAGGACGACACCAAGAGACACAACAGTTGGAGCCAATCCAGCAGTGCAATCAACAGAACCAGAAGCAGACAGCAGCACAGCCGAGAATTCGGGAAGGAAGAAGCAGATCAACAAAGGTTAGTGCCAATTCCTTTTACCCTCCTGACCCTCTGATTAAGGTACTCAGTTGGAATAGTTAGGGAAGTGTATTTCACACAAAAAACCAGTGTATTGAACACATTAGGGTTAGAAATTAGGTTAAGAAAGAGGAACAAAAATATATGACAGAAATTGACGATTTAGTAGCATCATTAGCATTAGCATTTAACGATAACGATTCTAAAATGCAGAAACAAAGTAAACAAACCCCCATTGACTGGGATTTATTCAAATCTAGATTAGAAAATATTAAACCTTTTAATGGTGACAGTAACGTTTTAAATAAATTTGTTACCAAATGCGATAAACTCGTAAATATATATAGGCAATTACAAAGTGAGGAATTAGATGCCCACATTTTCGATTGTATTCAGGAAAAATTAATCGAGAAAGCAGAAGTAATGGTTGGGAATAGAACAGAGCTGACAAATTGGGACGCTCTGAAAGCCGCGTTACAACAATGTTTTTCTGATAGACGCAATACGGACAATTTAGTCCAAGAATTAACACGAGCCAGACCATTCAAAGGTGAACACTTAATAAGTTTCGGAACCAGACTTCAACTTCTTCGAAGTAACGTTGCTCAGAGAATTAGTAACGATTTAAATTTGAGTGAACAACAGAAAATTTGCCACATTACTTACTATGAGAAAACGGCGTTAAATACATTCATAGCAGGTTGTACGGGAACCCTGAAAAATAACATGCATTTGAAAAAACTCGACACATTGGAAGATGCAATGGCTTATGTCGTTGAATTTGAAAATTTCGAAAAATTATATGGAAACCTAAACGCAACTGAAAAATACAGTAATAATCAATTTGCACCGAAACCAACAAATTTTTCAAATTATCCAAAATTCTCAAACAATCAAAATTATTCTAATCAAAACCCTTTCAATCAAAATCAATTTAATCAGAATGCTTTTAACCGAAACCCAAATTTTAATCAACAACAATATTCGACAATGGCAAAACCATTTCAATGGCCATCACAACCAATAAATGTGCAGCCCAGACAATTCGCACCTCAAAAATTCTTTACAAACCGGGAAGTTTTTGGACCTCCAAAAAATGTGTTTAAGCCCAAGAATATTCCACCTAGTCAAATGAGTAAACCAACACCCATGTCGATTAGTGTACGAAACAGTAACGGATTTAGCAGACAGCCAATCCGTAATCAATTCAACCATTTCCAAAACACATACCCCAATCAAAAACCGAATTTTACTTTCGAAGAACTTCACAACAACGAGTGTGAAGGATATCCGGTTGAAGATTATCAAGATTACTCGTACTACGAACCGAATGAAGAAACTCACCTTGATTATCATGTGAATAACTATGGTGAAGATGAACAACAAAAAAACGAAGAATTTTCAGAGAATGAAAACCTTAAAGAAATTGGAAATTTTACGGAACAAGCCCAGAACGAAGGCCAACCTTGACGGAAATAAACATTTCCTCTAATAACGCTTTACCATATATCGAAATTGGCTATCCTAAAATTAAACTCTTAATAGATACCGGGAGCTCAAGATCAATTTTAAGACCAACTGTCGCAGAAAAATGTTATCCAAACTGTATCTATCGAGCGAATAACATCATCAAAACAGCAATAGGTAGTGAAAACACACAATTTCAGGCAAAAATTCCAGCATTTTCAGAATTTAAACTAGATTATGAGATAGATTTTATTCTTTTTGATTTTCACGACTATTTTGATGGAGTAATCGGTCTAACAGATTTAATTAATATGGGATTGAATATAGATCTTTTAAATAAAAAACTAATTGGACAACAAATCGAAATTCCTTTTAAATACCGAAGACCTTCCGAAACAAATTTTTCTATTACCATAAATCCCAAAGAAAAAACTTTAAAGAAAATTCCAGTTAATATACGAGAAGGAGAAATCATCACCAACAGCGAAAAAATAGATGAATTGAACTTTCCATCCATTCTCTCTTATGCTCACGATGGTTATGCTATAATCGAAATTCATAACCCAACAAATAACTATATAACATTGACTCTCACTGAACCATTTCCTTGTCAATTATTTAAACCGCAAGAATTCGAATGTATGACTTTCGAACAAGTAAATCATAAATGTTCTCAACAAATACCAAGCAAAAAGGCACAGTTAAATCATCTAATACGCACCGAACATATGAACAAAGAAGAAGGAAAAGCAATTACGGCATTGTGCAGAGAATTTGAAGATATATTTTACCAACCAGGAGACAAATTAACATTTACATCGAAAATTAAACACGAAATAAAAACCACAGATAATATACCAGTGTACACAAAGACATACAGATACCCATACATTCACAAGAATGAAGTGTGCAAACAAATCAGCGAAATGTTAGAAAAGGGAATAATACGACCATCATCCAGTCCATGGTCATCACCGATATGGATCGTCCCTAAGAAGATGGACGCTTCGGAAAGACAAAAATGGAGAGTAGTAGTTGATTATAGAAAAATCAATGAAAAGACAATTTCGGACCGCTACCCTATTCCAAATATAACCGATATATTGGACAAATTAGGACGAGCCCAGTACTTTTCAACATTGGACCTAGCGTCTGGTTTTCACCAGATTGAGGTAGAAAAAGACTCCATAGAAAAAACGGCGTTCACAGTTGAAAATGGACATTATGAATTTTTAAGGATGCCATTCGGTCTGAAAAATGCTCCATCTACGTTCCAAAGAATAATGGACGAAGTCTTAAAAGAGCTACAGAACAAGATTTGTATGGTATTTATGGACGACATAATAGTAGTGAGCACAGGCTTAACGGAACATATTCAGAACCTTAAACTCATCTTTAAGAAATTGCGAGAAGCTAATTTAAAAATACAAATTGACAAGTGTGAATTTCTACGAAAGGAAGTTGAATTTCTAGGTCATATTGTGACACCTGAAGGAGTCCGACCTAATAAAAAGAAAATAGTTGCTATACAAAAATATCCCATTCCAAGAACGCAAAAGGAAATCAAAGCATTTTTAGGCTTGTTAGGCTATTACCGTAGGTTTATTAAGAATTTTGCCAAAATCACTAAACCGATGACTCTATGTTTAAAGAAAGGAAATAAAGTCGAACACACACAAGAATTCGTAGAATGTTTTAACACCTGTAAGAATCTATTAATTTCAGAACCAGTCTTAGCATATCCGGATTTCTCTAAAACCTTCGAACTGACTACGGATGCATCGAATTATGCAATTTCGGGAATTTTATCTCAAGATGGTCACCCAATTTGCTATGCATCCAGAACTCTAAACCCCGCCGAAATCAATTATTCAACAACAGAAAAAGAATTATTGGCTATTGTGTGGAGTTGTAAATATTACAGACCCTATTTATATGGCGCAAAATTTGTGATATACACCGATCACAAACCTTTACAATGGTTAATGTCGCTAAAAGAACCAAATTCTCGTTTAGTACGATGGCGACTAAAATTAGCAGAATTTGAATACGAAATTAGATATAAAAAAGGGAAAAACAACCAAGCAGCTGATGCTCTATCCAGGAATGTAGCAGAAGTCAATGCAGCAGAAACCGAATCAGTTTGTAATAATGCAGGCGACGCTGATGATATAATAAAAGAATTTCTATTAACACCTAGCGAATTACCAAACGTAGATCAAGTTACAATTGATGAAGTTATTCCACCGAAAATAAATATTATTTCGGACATTCAAATTAAACCACCAACTATTCATGAGAATAATAAAGAAGGAGTTGAAACAGTACACTCTTCAGCTGAAGATCCCATTTGCGGAATGCCAATAACTGAAAGAGCCATAAACATGTATAAAAATCAAATAATTGTCACAAGTGGAGATATAACCAAATTTCAACTAAGACAAGAACGAGTGTTCGAAAACAGCAGATTTTACTTAACTATTTCAAGTAGAGATCCAACATTCAGTATAGTCACATTCCTTAAAGAATATGTAAAACCGAAACAATTATACGCTATATACTTTAATAACCAAGAATGCGCACGTCAGTTTGCAATCACTTTGCAAAACCTTTTTAAAAACTCATCTTACAAGATATTACAATGCTCAACGTTCTTAGAAGATATACGAACAAGAGATGAGCAACAGGAAAAACTTACTCTACACCACACCACCAAAACATGCCACAGAGGTATGAATGAAATGAAAGCAGCATTCAGTACAAGATTTTATTGGCCAAAGATGTCAGATGATATTGAAAATTTCATTAATAATTGCGAGATATGCCAAAGAAACAAATATGATCGAAATCCACCCGTAATTAAATTTAATTTAACACCTACAGCATCAAGACCTTTCGAGCACATACACGTGGATACTTTTAGAATAAATTACGACGCCTTTGTAACAATTTTAGATTCATTCTCAAGATATGGACAAGCCTACCCACTCCGTAGTATTACAGGTACCGAAGTAGTAGAAAATTTGTATACATTCGTAACACATCACGGTCTTCCATTAAAAATAACCGCAGATCAAGGAACAGAATTCAAAAATAAAGACCTCGAAGATTTCTGTAAATTGTATAGAATTGAACTACACTATACAACCGCGAAAAACAGTAATTCGAACTCACCCGTTGAACGTTTTCATTCGACCATAATTGAAAGTTTTCGTTGTTTACGAGAAGAAAACAAAGACATGACAATACAGCAGTTGATGAGAAGAGCTGTAATGGGTTATAATAATTCAATACAAAGCGTGACCAAACTTACGCCCTTCGAAATAACAACAGGACACGTAAATACTATAAACCCTTTTGATCTAAACGACAACGCTATTATATCTAGCTATGTACAATCACATAAAGAAACATCGAACAAGCTATATGAGAAAGTAAAGAGAATAAATGAAGAAACCAAACAAAATGTAATATTGAAAATAAACGAAACTAGACAAGAACCTCCTGACTTTCAAGATCAAAAGATCGCCTACGTGAAAACGAAATATAGAAGCAAAGACAAACCAAAATTTAAAAAGGTACCAATAATTGATGAAACTGATACCAAAATAATAACAGACAAAACTTCATATCATAAAAGTACCCTCAGAAAACCTAAACCTAATGGAGGAAAATCTTTTCAGGATGAAGCAGGAAACAGCGACGATCCTGTTATACCTGGTCCTGCAGATCCACCTGACAAACGGGTCTGACATTCAAATCACCACGCTGGAGAACCCCATATTACCTATCCAACTGGGAAATTCCAGACTTATTTATAATAGACATACATTTATTCATTACGTAGATTTAAGACATTTAATCGATAAACTAAGTAATATTAAGGCTTATTTTCTTAAACTCAAGGAAAGTTTATTACCAGTAAATGCATCGAATAATATCTCTTATCATGCACTAGCGCAAAACCTACTCCTCAGAACCGAATACTTAATAGAAATTGCAACAAATAAAATCGAAAATTTACACCCTCACATTAGAAATAAACGAGGTTTTATTGATGGAATTGGAAAGATTAATAAATGGTTATTCGGAACCCTAGATTCAGATGACGGTAAACGATATGATGAAGCAATAGCAATTTTAGAGTCCAATCAGAAAACCATAGTTGACGAATTAAAATTACAGATTTCATTATCAAAAAATCTAATCGATAATTACAACGAAACTGTGGCAACTCTAAGTAAAAATCAAGAGTCACTGCAATCAAGTTTATATACATTACTCTCACCAGTTCAACAAACTATCAATAACATACAAGATTATCTAAGTTTCCAAGGAATTACAACGCAATTAAATTTAGATTGTCAAAATCTAATAATGTTTCTTGATAATTTGGAAGACGCTATTATGTTTGCCAAAGTAAACGCTCTACATAGCAGCATACTGTCAAGTTTAGAATTAAAAAATATGTTAAACTATTTAAAGAATATCTATAACAATTCGGAAATTCCAACATTCAAAAATTTATTGTCATACTATCAATTTTTTGGAATTCAAGTAGAATTTTTAGAAAGCAAAGTAATATTTGCCATACATGTACCGATACTGAGGCCTGAAACCCTTACCTTCTATCACATCTACCCAATTATCCAAAATCGAACCATCTTTATACCAAAATACCCTTATTTGGCACAAACCCCTATGAGAAGACAATTTATTGCTAATTCATGTCCAATTATCGAGAAAATACATTTCTGCATGGAAGAATTCCTACCCGATGACCAATGTGTGAACAGTCTAATAGCAGGACATCAAACTGGAAATTGTCCGACAATCGAAATTAATATTGAGGAACCAGTGACAGAGCAGATTACCAGAGAACTAGTTTTAATCTTACCCACCAAACCAGAAACAATGATTGCCAAATGCAACACCGATCAATATTTCGAAATATCGAAATCTTCACTAATTAAAATCCCAGAAGATTGCGAAGTTCAAATTAAGGAAAAGAAATTTCTAAATGACTTAAAGATTCAGAGAGGAAAACCAATTATCCTACCCGAAATAAAATGGTCAAAGTTAGATGGAACGAAAACTTCGATTACCTCGAACATTACCAAAATCAATATTGACGAAATATACCATCTGAAGAATATGGCAAATCAATTGAAGCCGATAAACCTCGATAACACTAATCATCGACAAACCACAAATTATATTGTTTTAGGTATTTGCATTGTCCTAACCATACTTGTAGTGATGATGCAAAGGGAAAAGTTGTATCCCTATTGGCAAGCTGTCAGAAGAAGGTCCAAGAAAAGCCACCCCCAGAGTAAAGTGGATTCGGAAAAACGTACCGTTGTTTTCGAATCTTAAGGAGGGAGGAGTTACGTATTCCGCTCACATGAGAACCTCGATGTCAGCATCACCTCAAGAGTAGAGTTACATATTTCGTTCGCATGAGAACCACGATGTCAGCATCACCTTGGGAGTCATCACGCCACCAGATGGTCCCGTGAGAAACGCAACCTAAACGTATTTTTAAGTATAAATATTACCTCCAAATTTAATATTGTTAATTCTTAGTTAAGCTGTTGAGTTTAAAAGACCTATTTTGTAAACCATTTTCGAAATAAAGTTTTTAAAAACAAAGTCTGCCGAAAAAGTTCTTTAAGTAACGGTCACCCGACAGCGTTGCCGAAAGCCGCGAATAGTGCCGAACTACCCCGATACAATCTGCGCAATCGCCGGCTGCCTATAAGAGCGGGCGCAATGACCTGTGCACGTCACTTGGACTCTTCACTCGAAGCGGCTAACATTCGAAAATGCCAATTATTATCACCAAGTATATTGGGCTCGAATGGCAGAGGAAAACTCAGGAACACGCAAGTTAGAGATATGCTGTGGAGGGCTTCATCCTGCAGTGGATCCACAATGGCTGGATGATGATGATGATATATTTACAACCTATCCTATAGCACACAAATAAATTTCAACAGTAATTCAAAAAAGAACAAACTTGGATACGTTTTTTAGACGTTTCTTTATTTCTTTTTTTTTATATATTTGATCTTTTTAAATATTTCTATTAATTTATTCGCTGTTCTTAACATCGTGTTCTTTATACACTTTCAAAATCCCCCTTCTTCTGCTTGTTTAGTAAGAGTTACTTTCTGAAGGAAATAAAACGGTTTTATGCAATGAACTATTTTAATATCAGTTAGGATGCTGCCTCAGCTGACTACAATTCGACTTCTTTCCATTTCATGACAGGTTTTCTTTAACACACAACAGAAGGTTTATTTTCGTATTACCTCCACACCAACCAAAAAAGACATCCTCAAAAAATACTTTTTTAAATAAAACAAATTGTATTAGAGATGCGCCCCACATTTCATTATTTCTATATTTTATATTTTCGCCCTCTTGTTTTTTCATTCTTTTGGATTCAAACAATACCAGAGCGCATCTGTACTGGAGAAAATACGCACCCTCAGGGGTTGTAAACGAGGCGTTATTTTTTATCCCTTCAAAGAGCCCACCGCTATGTTTCACTGAGTCAGAGGGGTGTATTATGGCGGAGGAAGGAAAATGTTTTTTGTTTGTTATCATTTTTGCTTTGGGTAATTTGATAGAAATGGGGACTTGCGAAGTTTAGACTTTAATTTTTAGATAAAAAATGGAACTGTACAGGGAAAACCAATTAAGATTAGTTAATTGTGTATTATATACTGCCTACAACGCGGTTCCGGATATTATAAATAGGTATCTATATCAGGGAAATTATAAAGACTAGTTAATTATTCTTTATAAGGTTAGACTAAAGAAGATAGAGGGAGGCTTTGGGTACGATTGAAAGTGATGAAGTACCTATTACATTCAGTCAACTATTTGAATTATTAATGTAACGCTTAGTTAACTCCACAGCTCATGATTTTTACACGCTTCATTAGGTACGGTTGTCATACAGATGGTCCGATGTTTACTTGTAAATCGCTTTTAGTTTACTCTATTGTCTGTCATTCCACTCATTTGTCTCTTCCACTTTACAGACTCTTTGGACTTGTTAAACAAGTGAATCCTCTAACTTGTTTCCGGTAATTTTTGGTAATCTTCTTATCTTGTGTTCTCTTTCGACTCTTTTTATTTCTCCAGATGGTATTGTTTAGATATCCTACTACTTTATTAGCTTTTTGTATTTGATGTTTTACTTGCTGATGCTTTCTATTTTACTAGGCCATATTTCTTTATACAGGCCATAATATAATAATATTATATATTTTTTTATTGTGATACAGATGAAGCAGCTTTATACATATATATATATATATATATATATATATATATATATATATATATATATATATATATATATATATATATATATATATATATATATATATATCATCATCATCAGCCCGTATCGATCCACTGCAGGATGAAGGCCTCTTCAGCATGCTTCCAACCTTCACGGTCCTGGGCTTTCCTCTGCCACTCGGGTCCAATATACTTAACGATGTCATCAATCCATCGTGCTTTCGGTCTTCTTCGCGGACGTTTGCGATCAAGCGGTATCCACTCCAGGATTGCCTTGGTCCATCTGTCGTCCCATCGATTGCGATGTGAGTGTCCAGGTTTCACTTCCGTATGTCATAACGGGCAGAACGCACTGATCGAATACTTTTCTTTTCAGGCAAAGTGAGAGTCTGCTCTTAAACACTATGTTGAGCCTACCAAATGCCTGCCAGCCACATTTAACACAACCACATTTAACAACATATATATAGAAATAATATATATATAGAAAGAGAGAGAGAGAGAGAGAGAGGACACGCGCCGATTCAATATGCAGCTAGTGCAAAAAATCCTGGAAGAAAACAAAGGAATAAACAGAAGCTGAGAAACAAAAGAACGCAAATATAAGCTTTAAGCTTATATAAGCAAATATAAGCGTGAGGAGGGCACAGTGTTCAGGGCGCGTACCTAAATGTTAGAGGTTGTCAGAAAATTTTATTCCCAGTTATATGAAGATCAGAACCAATCAAAGACAACAATACCCACGGAAGAACAAATGCCAGATATCCTAGTGGAGGAAGTAACAAAAGCTATAGAATCGATGAAAAACGGCAAGGCTCCAGGAAAGGACAGTGTAACTGTCGAAATGCTAAAAGCTGGTGGTCGGACGTTACATAAAACACTTGCAAAATTATACTCAAAATGCCTCAAAGAACAAAAAGTACCTGACTTATTGAAAAATGCAGAAGTGATCCTTTAACATAAAAAAGGAGCACAGGACGATGTAAAGAACTACCGTCCAATAAACATCCTATCAGTAATGTACAAAGTTTTCACTAAGATAATTTCTAAAAGAATATTTAAAAAACTGAATAACGCACAACCAAGAGAACAAGCAGGATTCAGAAGTGGATTCAGTACAATGGATCACATCCAGGTTGTACAGCAGGTCATAGAAAGGCACAACGAATACACCATGCACACTGTGCTTGGCTTCTATCGACCACGAAAAAGCATTTGATTCCATTTCAAAGCACGCGATAATGGATGCACTGCTTAGCCGAGGTGTAGAGAGAGTCTATGTAAACCAGTTAGAATCGATATATGATGGAGCTACAGTCACAATTCACCTTGATGATCTTGAAGTGGGAATTAATGTAGAACAAGGTGTACGACAGGGTAACGCAATATCGCCTATTCTTTTCTCGGCCGGCCTTGAAGAAGTATTCCGTAAACTGGATTGGGAACAGGATGGTGTAAAGATCAATGGTGCAAACTTAAATCATCTTAGATTTGCAGATTATATTATTCTCATTTCACAAGACCCAGATGAGCTGCAAAGACGCATACAAGAACTGCAAAGGGCTGACGAACCATTTGGCTTGAAAATAAACCTGACAAAGAGTCAGGTTATGTTCAATAACTTCGCTCAGGACAGAAGAATTTCAGTTTTAGGAAGGGATTTAGAGATTGTGCACAGCTTTATATATTGGGCAGAGGATTTCAATGGAGGGGAATACCGCCCGGGAGGTGGAACGGCGTATTAAATGTGGCTGGCAGGCATTTGGTAGGCTCAACATAGTGTTTAAGAGCAGACTCCCACTTTGCCTGAAAAGAAAAGTCTTCGATCAGTGCGTTCTACCCGTTATGACATACGGAAGTGAAACCGGGACACTCACATCGCAATCAATTCAAAAACTTCGGGTGGTACAGAGGGGAATGGAAAGATGTATGCTTGACATTACAAGACGAGACAGAAAGTCCTGCGCATGGATCAGGGAACAAACAAAAGTCTGTGACATCATTGGAATAGTAAAGCAATTGAGATGGAGATGGGCAGGCCATATAGCGAGGCGATGGGATGACAGATGGACCAAGGCAATCCTGGAGTGGATACCGCTTGATCGCAAACGTCCGCGAAGAACACCGAAAGCACGATGGATTGATGACATCGTTAAGTATATTGGACCAGAGTGGCAGAGGAAAGCCCAGGACCAAGTTGGAAACATGCTGAAGAGGCCATCATCCTGCAGTGGATCGATATGTGCTGATGATATATATATATATATATATATATATATATATATATATATATATATATATATATATATATATTGAAAAACAGAAATTTTTCATCCGTACTTCCACGTACCTCTGCTCGTCTCAAATCAGTCGCCGTCACCATGCCGAGACAAGTATCTCCCAGGACCGGTTTCTAGCCTCACAGCCGTCATCAGCTGGGCTCGAGCTCAACGCAGTGAGACAGCGGAAACGAAACGAACAGAGCAAGACCAAGTCAACTGGTCATATCGATGGCGGGTCGCAATCTCAATGAAACTCGCGCCATCCTACGGTGAATGTTCGCGGCAGTCAAAAACTACGCGACACATTCTTCCCACAACCTTGGATGTAGGTATAAGATTTGCTCAAAAGATAGCGTAGTGGGGCCGTGGAGAGAGATATTTGAAAAACAGAAATTTTTATATATTTTTGTAACTGTAACTTTCTCCCTCCAGTTGTCAATCTTTAAAATCCTTAGATCTTCAACCACTTTCTTCATGGTTTTCCTTCTTCTTTGTAACCCAGTTTTGTGTTTATCTTCTGTCGTTATTGAGGGTGTTTTATAATTCTGTTACTCCTTTATTCGTTTTTCTGACCTATGTTTTTTTCCCGCCCCAGAACTTTCCTACATCTCCAACTTCATATATTTGGTTTTATTCAGATTCCACAATTCGCATTCATACAATGTGACCGACTTTATTACTGTACGGTAAAGTCTTTATTTTGGACATTGCTTTGGATTTCGGAATTGTACGTAACGCCCGTACCATTCTGGGTCTCCTCCTTTATTCTATCATTGTTCTTCAGGCATTCCTCAGGCAAACTCGTTATTATACAAAGATAAACATTAAAAAAAAACAAAATCTTATTTATTGCTTTTTCTGAAAAGAAAAAAATATATTTCTCCATTGTCATCCTTTACAGTATTCTTGGTCGATGGGCAGTTCAGATTATAACTACTTTCCTTATTATTAGTTTAATATAGTTCGTATTTAATTAAGGAACTGTGTGGCAAAATAACTGTAATACATACAAATTTGCAATATAGTGGAAATTCAGACATAAATCTTACTTTGTATATTTAAAATGCATTTCCATCAAAAATTCTTTGGAGTGTACGAAAAAACACTTTGGTAAATGTATTCGTAGTGGTCTATTGAATTAAAGTTAAACCGCCGACGGTTCATCACTTTACACCAATTGAACTAACCCATTCTGGCGTATACCGCCAGCCGGTTTCCCATTCCTGCATTTCTCCCGACGGTATTTGCATCGCGGGAAAAAGGAAAAACGGATGCCGCTTTGCGGGTTTCTGTATGCTTTTCTCTCGCCACTCCATTCCGGAAAATAAGAGGAAATGTATTGTGTTATGACGAAAGGGAGAGCAGCCGTTCTTTGCCTAAAAGTGTTTGCATAGATAACAATTTACGAAGAGGCATGGCTCAGCTGAGGGCAATAGCACTATTTTAGTGCGATGGCATAAGAACTTTACATGTAGTGTATGCATACTAAGGATTATTTTGTTTAAAAAAATAATGACCCAGCATTAGCTTTCTTGGCATTAGATGTTTTTTTTAACTTTTGGACTGTGTTGGCTTCTTTGAAATTTGTTATAAATGTTTAATAAAAAAAATTGTCTTAATTTTTACTTTAATATTAGTGTTTCGCTAACACTGTAGCTTCGTCAATGTTAAAATGGTTATAAATACCAAAAGTAATATCTATAAGCTATATAATCAAACAAATTTAAAGTAATTAAAACTAAAACTACTAGGCGTAACACAAGTGTATATACAATATTTTTGGTTTTCTGATTCGGTGTATAGATGTACAGAGTTTGTGAAGTTCCTACTCTGAATTAAGCAACATATAGTTGACTTTTCGATGATCAACGAATTCAGATCGTTCGATTACATGTCGAGGACTCTGTCCAGTTAAGCTACCCACCCTATACAAATTTCCTTTCACTTTTATCTATGTCCAATGAGCCACATTGTTTATCGTACGGCAGCATTTTTAAATTAAAATACCGTAAGCAGGGAAATATGTAGTTAAGGTGTAGAAATTGATTTGCTATAGCCCGATTTAGTGGCGAGGGACAATAAAGTGGATAGCGCAAAAATATTGACCATGTTGAAATATCTATGTATACCAATTTTTATAGCGATCGGTTATACGGTGTAAAAGTTGATGTCCTGCAGCGCTATTTAGTATCGAGTTATAATAAAATGGATAGCATAAAAACCTTCTCCACAAAAAAATACTTAGATATGCCAACTTTCATGGTGATCGGTCAAACGGTGTCGGAGTTTATCGATCTTATATATACCAACCTAGAATAGACACCCAATTCCCGCCGACAACTCCAATAGCAACTTCATTCAACGTCGGTGCATTGAAGCGTCTTTCATGTTCGCCTGCTGTTCTTTTGCCACTAAAATAATCTTTTCAACACACCATCGATAACACAATATTTTTTTTCGTTAAACCAAGAAAATATCATAAAATCCCTTCGCAAAATGTCACACTTTTTTTTTATTTTTTTAATGACTTGATTACATGACCTTTAAGCCATGCACTTTTTTTTTTGTTATGAGAACATGTGACAGCAAAACTCTCAAACGGTGCCTCATTTCACATAAAACGTCAAAACGTCAAAATATAACATAAAGATTTCTTTATATAAAAATACCATTCAAATTTCCGACTTTTCCCGTAGGTTTTCCAAAAATTTTCTTTCATACAAACCATCATAAATCAGCGAAATCAGTCGAGACGTGCTCAAGTGATGCTCTGTCATGGCGCATCAGCAACTAAGATTATTCAGCGACTAGACCTACAGCTTAACGTAGGTTCCGTACCACGGTCATTATCCACCGACAACCCAGGCCACCAACCCCCTCAGGCTATCAACCCTTGGTTTTGTGCTTATCCATAAATCTATCAGGAAGCCTACTGACTGGCAAGTGACTAACATAGAACACTTCTCAGAAAGCATCCGGCCTTACCCAGCCTTTAACTGACGTGACTGGGGGTTAATTCGTTGTCGAATTTTACATTCTTGCCGAGAAACAATCACAAACATTTAAGGAAGTAACTACAGATAAAAGAAATAAAGAAAAACAACCATCCGGGCGTTGGAATTGAACCAACTACCGCGAAAATACGGTTTCGGCACATTACACTGGGGAACAATTCGAAAAATAATTTCTGTTGAGTTTGATACTTGAGCTGTTTTATACGTAAATTGACATGCTAATTCCAAAACTTTATTTAGTTTTTTTTTCTATCGCGTCAAGTTTTTTCTCTACAGTTGTTGCGCATCCGACTAAGCTTGGCGAATCACAGAAGTCACTACTGCTCTCCTACCGGCGAACTTTCTTCAACCTAGGAGTGGGGGCGTGAGTGACGTTGCGTCATCCAAAACTAGTTCGGTCAGTTACGCATGAGATGCTAAAGTACGCGGGTCTGTGTCGCTCTGATATAGTGAAGCCTAAGTATACATGCACAACTTCAGATTTTCGTTATGTCTGCCTCTGGTAGTTCTCGTCGTAAGTGCTTAAACACCCCTGATTCATTTTGTTATATATGTGGCAGTTTTACCATCCCCATTCAACGGACTAATATTAGTACATTTGTCAGGCAAGCCTATTTTGCTTATTTTAAAGTGAAAATAGGTGACCTCATAAAGTGTGCAAGCAGTATGTAGAGAGTTTACGAATGCGGACGAACAGAAAACGTAATAACCTTTCGTTTGGTATACCAATGGTTTGGCAAGTGAAGATCGAAGTGACTCCACCGACGAAGAATTCAAAGTTTTCAATGATTCTGTTCGTAAAGGATTCAATCAACATGAATTAAACGATTTAGCACGAGATTTGGGGCTATCCAAAAAAGCATTGGATATATTAGCATCAAGACTGCACGAAAAAAATTTGCTTGACAAAGGAGCTAAAGTTATTTACTATCGATCCAGAGAAAGTGAATTTAGGTAGTACTTCAGAAATAATGACGGATTTGTATATTGCCAGAACGTTTTACCAGTTAACGATTAAACCAGAAAGGTTTAATGAAAGAATTGGCCATTTCTAACTATAACCCAACTGAATGGCGATTGTTTATAGATAGCTCAAAGCGTAGCTTGAAGTGTGTTCTCCTACATAATGGAAATTTATACGGTTCAGTCCCAATAGGTCATTCAGTTACTTTGCGTGAAGAATATGGCGACATAAAGAAAGTCATTGACTTGTTGCAATATAACATGCACCAATGGATCATCTGTGTTGACCTTAAAATGGTGTGTTTCCTTCTTGGCCAGCAACGCGGGTATACCAAGTATCCCTGTTTTTTGTGCATGTGGGACTACACGGAGCTCGTGAGAAGCATTGAGTGCAATCGAACTGGCCGCCAAGATCTGACCTAAGACCTGGTGATCCAAACATTTTAAATCAGCCGCTTGTCGACAAAAAAAAACATTGTACATCCGCCTTTGCATATAAAACTAGGTCTCATGAAGCAATTTGTTAAGGCTCATCATTTCGGCATTCCCTAGAGCCTGTCATATGAAAAGATAAAGGCTGGTGTGTTTGATGGTACACAGATTCGGCATCTCGTTAAAAATGAAAATTTCACTGAAACAATGACCGAACTTAAAAGGAATGCTTGGTTGGCTTTTAAAAATATTGTTAAAGACTTTCTTGGAAATACACGAGCCCCGAATTACATCGAAATTGTTCAACAACTCTTGGAGAGCTTTAAAAAGCTTGGTTGCAACATGAGCATCAAACTGCATTTCGTACATAGTCATCTTGCTAACTTCCCAGAAAATCTTGGTGCTATTAGTGATAAACAGAGCGAGCGATTCCAGCAAGATCTAAAGTTTATGGAAGCGCGGTATCAAGGTAGATGGGATGTCAGTATGATGGCTGACTACTGTTGGAACATCAAGCAAGAATGTCCACAAACTGAACACTCCAAGAAACGCTATAAGAAGAAATGTTTACCATAATATATTGTATTTATTTTTTGTATAAACACAATTTAACTTTTAATAATATGGTAACCTCTGAATGAATAAAATATTCTAATCTGTTTGGTCAGATCTCACCTTATTTCCTTTCGTATGAACACTTTTAAGGTAAAATGAGGGGTATGGTGTAGCTTAAGAACTTGACATGATAGAAAAAAACTGTGAATATTTTTCAATTCAGAAATGAAAAATTAGTCAAAAACAAGTCACAGATCCAAGTCAACAAAATTGCTGTTCCCCAGTGTTATATAAATTTTAGAAAGAAATATAAAGTAAAAGAAGTAAGAAATATTTATTTCTTAAGAAGAAGTCACATGGTGTCATATCTGATGAATTTGGTGCTGGTGGAATGCTATTTCCTTCATATGTGCGAAAAATGATGCGCGATTCGCTATCTCGGACGGTTTTCGAGATATCCGCATACAATTTTGGCAAACTGGTCAATCTTTGAAAAATTATATCTCGAAAAGTAACCGAGATAAAGCAAATTTGCGGCCAAATTTTTGATACGCTTAGTTTGGAGTGTCAAATATCCAAAAATTTAGTCAAATTTAATTTTTGAAGTTTTGCATTTTGAAGTGAAAATTTTTTAAAGCGAGTACCGAAGAAATATTTTGAAATTTCTGTCATATGTCAAGGACAGTCATGCCAACTTAAAAAACGAATGGTTGATTCGATAAGTAGAATAGATACTAAGCTCATCCAAAATAGCTACACAGTCCCAAATCTCATTCGAAGCAGTACATTCGTGATGTTAACATCGGTTAAGTACTATACATTCGCGAAACTCTCCGTTCTCTGTCTCTGTTAGACAGTGACCCTCTCATTCTTTCGTTTGAGCATCTCAGAGCTACGTTGAGCAGTAGTAAAAAAATAATATTTATATTTTCTTTGTCTCGTCTATTATCCTCGCTCATTCTGTTAATGAATTAACAAATTTGTTTATGAACCGAAAGAGAACAATTTAATAATAAACAAAAAAGACATAAAATTCTGGGTGGGTTGGAAAATTTTCTCTCTTGGATTAAACCAATTTAGAAAATTATATTTTTCTTCAAGTCTATTTTGTATTCCTTTTTTTACAATAAAACAATGGTCGGGAATAAATGAATTTTGAATCGGTTAAGGTTAAGACAACAAAGAAATATTGAAAGGTTGGATGGTACAGGGGTCGACAGATAATTGATAACTAACAATTTAGTATTTGAAATTTTCCAATATATTAACCTTGCATAGGTTTCTGTGACCATATGGTTACAAAGATTTTTTATCTCTTATGGGGCAAGAGTTTTTCTCTGCATTATAACATCATTTATTGAGCTTACTAACATTATCAGATTTTAGTTACCTATAATGGTTTGATAATTTTAAATATTTGAAATTATGTATATAATATACGAAGGTCGTACAGTATGTCATAAATATGGCGCTCGTGGTATCGGAAATGGTTTGCTTTTAGTAAGCATTATTATTCACCAAATAGTTGTCAAAGTTTCAGTTATATCTATCCCATGATTTCATTTTTACTATCAATAGAAGCAAGAATGCAATAGAAATCAATAGAAGCAAGAAGCAAGAATCAAGAATAAAAAGCTTAAAACCGAAAGAGATCAAAGCGCAGTTGGTTGAAGTTCATGGCACGGCTGCTTCTGTATTTGCAACTGTTTATTATTGTGTAAATGAGTTTAAACGTGGCCGTACATCCACAAAAGATGAACCTCGTTCGGGACGTCCAGTGGAAGTGACTATTCCCGAAATGATTAACAAAATCTACGACATGGTTTTAAGTGATCGACGAATGGTTGTGCACGCAATAGTTGAGGCCACAGGCTTATCGCAAAGTACAGTGTTTTCAATTTTCCCCGAAAAATTGGATGTGAAAAAATGTTCATCAAAATTGATGCTGCGTTAGCTATCAGCGAAGAATAAACGCAATCGTGTGGTCATTTTGGCGCTTTTTCGTCGTAATCCTGATGAGTTTCTGCCTCGATACATAACTGTGGACGAAACATGGGTACACTACTACCCTCCAGAGACAAAGGAATAATCAAAACAGTGAATTTTTAAAGGCGAACGGGCTCCGAAGAAGGCGAAGATGGTGAAATCGGCCGGCAAGGTTATAGCCACCGTTTTATGGGATGCACGCGGAATCATCTAGAACGATTACTTGTAAAAAAGAAAAACAAAAACTTGAAAGTATTATGCGTCGTTATTGAACCGGTTGAGCAAAGAAATCCAGAAAAATCGTCATCATTTGAAAAAAAAAGAAGATTCTCTTCCAGGCAATGCTCGGATACACATCTGTACAGTTTCAATGGCCAAAATCATGTAATTAAAGTTCTAATTATTACAACATCCGCCATATTCACCGAATTTGGCTCCCAGTGACTTTTTTTATTTCTGAACTGAGCAACGGTTTACATCGAACGAGGAGGTCATCGCCCAAACAGATGCCCATTTTTAGGACCTTCCGAAATCTTACTTTTTACACGGTTTAAAAAAGTTGGAGAAACGCCTGAAAAATAAAAAAAATCTACTTAAAATAATTTGTTTTTCTCTCTCTTTCAAAGAACTTGTTGAACGACCCTTGTATAATAAACTAAACACAAAAATAAACACATTTTATGTGATAGTTTAATGTAGTGGATATGTTCAGCTTATTTAAAGAGAAAAAAACAACTAAATATATAACATTAATTTCTATAAAAGGATTGGAAACAATTTTTGTTATTTGTAAGGCATAACCGGAAATTGCATTTTTCGCACTTTATACAACTTGTGCCCTTCACAGAATATCTACATTTTCCCTTGGTGGTGTATGTTGGCCAATGGTCACAATCATCAAATCTTGAAGCTGCATCTGCCCTTTCAACAACTCGGATTCTTATTGTTGTGACTGTAGATGTGCTAGCATCCAAACTAGATCGTCTTTCTTGCCTCCTTTCCACACCGAGCTAAACTTGTTGCTATTTCTAATCGAAATTGTTTTAGAGGCATTTGCTTTTTCTTCAGAGCATTGCAATCAAATCTGAATAGAAGTCCAGCGTTTACAACGCTTGGCTCTATGAGGAGACTTATACAGACCCATCAGAGCATTCGTTGTATCTACCCCACCCATATGCTTATTATACTGTTTGACAATCGCATGACATGTTATATCTAAATCTCTATGCAATAAGACATATTTATTATCATCCCACTTCACTACTATTTCCATTATCACTTTTCGAGTCGTATTTACTTCTGCCTTGTTTCTGTAACACTTTATCTGTCTCTATAAGACAACCGGCAATTCTATTACTCCTCAATGTTTCTGGACTGTGTATATTTATATGCTCTTTGAGATAAACAAAAAGCGGGAAACTTGCAAAATAATTGTCAAAGAAAAGGGTTGCCTGACTCGGATCATGTAAGGATTTATATAAAGCAATGACAACAACAGCTTCAACTACCATTGCATATTCTTCTTGAGTAACTTCCTTTATAGTTCCGTTTAGCTGTAGGAAGGTATTTGCACATTGGTAAGGAATAAAATTCAGAATATACCCCGATACACCAGCTATAATAAAAAAATTGTATCCCCCCATTGTTTTAGATATTTAAATAAACTTGAATCTACAGTATTTATAACATATTTTGATTCCCATAACCCTATTATTTCATTCTTAGAATATAATCACAATAAAGTCCAATCAGAGCAAAATTCAACAATATAATTAATTCACAAATATAATTGTTTATTTTGTAATTAATATTACTTCATAAGTACAGAGATAAGAATAAATAATTTTATATAGCAATATTAATATCAACTTAATGATAAATCAACTTAATGAAATAGAAAAAAAAATCCCAAAAATAACACCCGAAATTTTTACAAAACATTTAAAACTAAATTAACAGGCTATCAACCCCAAAGTATTTGCTTCCCAAAAGAAAACGGACAATTAGATCTAAATAATTAAGACAATTGCAAAGAACTTGAGATATATTTTGAACAACTACTAAACTGTCCTGAGCCCTTAAACAGATTACCAACACTAAACCCTGGACAAATAAACCCTGATTCATTACAACCCAATGAAGATAAAATAATTAGTCAAATTAAGTGACCGCTGATCCAGGTACACTAAATCCGCTGATCCAGATACAATCATGGAAATAACCAACATTCGACAAGAAGTTTGGCGAACTGAACGGATTCCGGATGATTGGAAAGATGCTCTAATTCATCCACTACATAAGAAAGGAGATAGAACCGATGTAAACAACTACAGAGGGATATCTCTTCTCCCAGGTTGTTACACGATTATATCTTAATGTCTACTAGACAGAGCACAGGGACAGTTAGAACCTAAAATTGGTGAATGAATTTCAAGCAGGTTTTCGACCGGGCAGATCCTGCCCTGAACAGATCCTGAATCTAAAGTTGATCCTAGGACATCAAAAACTGTACAACCAAAAATCTCGTCTGTACATTTGTGAATTTCAAAAATACGCATGATTGTATTGACCGCGAATCTTTATTCCAAATCTTGAAAGAACAAGGACTAGATCTAAAAACGCTGGCAATTATTAAAGTCACACTAACTAACATAGGGTTAAAACTTAGATTCACGGGTGACGAACGCTCATTCAAAATGAGTGTTTCCGCCCCATATAAACATTCTAGCTTAATAACTGTGTTGTAATGTCTCAGTTTTGTGTTTTTAGATATGCACTTTTTGTTGTGAATAATTTGTGTAAGACTCAATGCAGTTTTCATTTTTTGACATTTGGTTTTTTTTCCAGCCCGTTTTCCATGATTGTTTCACCAAAATATTTGAATTGAGAGACTCGTCTGATATGTGAACCATATTTTGTTTTTAAAAATGGAGTTCTTAGTCTGTTGCAGGTCATGTATTGTGTCTTTTCAAAGGAAATTTGGAGTCCTGCCTTTTCTGCTATTTCTTTTAGGATTTCAATCTGTTTTTGTGCCGTTAATATATCTTGAGCCAAAATTGCCAGATCATCAGCAAACGCCAGACAATCAATTTTGATGTTGGTTCTCCCCAGTTTAAAGGGCTGGTCAATATTCAGGGCAGCCTTTTTTTCACGCCACTCCTGTATTACTTTTTCTAGAACACAGTTAAATAAAAGTGGCGAGAGTCCATCCCCTTGTCTCACTTCAGTTTTAATTTCGAAGGGCTCTGAGATCCTCAATCAGGAATGTGGGGGATTGAATTGGGTTTAAAAAATAAGACCCATATACGAAATATAATTAAAATTGGAAAATTAGAAGTTTTCACTTCTATCGTGTGATGATACACAACAATTTTTTTTAATAGCCAATCCTTCTGGCTATTAAATAATCCATTCAGAACTACGACGTTTAGATACAATAGTAGTTTCTTAAATGTCCTTTCTTCGCAAACCTCATTTTTCTACTACCGACTCTGTTTTAAGTAAGTCCCATTGAATTCCGCCCCATGGTAATTAAAATGTCGATTTCTCAAACGTTGTTCGAACAAATAGCGGACGTCCAGAGGCATAATGACGACAAGAACGGTTTTCGGGGTCTATATAAATCACTGTCGGACCACGACGCACCATCTAAATCATAAGGAAAATAAAAGTTCGGACTGAAAAAAAAAACGGCAGGAAAAACTTCCATCGATATCTCTTCCTGTTTGGTTTTATTGGTCCACATTCGAAGGGAACCACTCAGGCGACAATCGCATATATTTACTGCCGCAGGAAATATAGTCTTTCTGCCATTAAATAAGGTTTATTATCTACAACATCCAGAAATAGATCAATTTTTACAAAATGTTATCCAGAAATGACGACATGGTGAAACAAGGAAACAAGTTTGAAACATTAACCCATCGTTTCTTAACTTGGAGGTCGCGATCAGGAATATGGGGGACAGCAATATGTTCAAAAAATAAGACCCATTAAATAAATATCATTTTATTAAAGTATTTCTAATTTAAAAACAAGTTAGAAAATTAAATATTAAATAAATAACCAAAGATTTATAAAAAATTAAATTAAAAGATTAATTAAAAAAGGCAAAGTAAAAAAATAAAATATAATATTATATAACAACATGATAAAATAAACTTAAATACAGTAATAGCCAAAGATGTTTGAAATAATATATATGACGGTTGATTTTGTTTTTCACTTAACAGTTTTTCTATGCGTGGATCATTATTGCAATCACACATAACAAATTGTTCTCCAAAGATAACACTGGGGAACAATTTGAAAAATAATTTCTGTTGAGTTCGATATTTAAGCCGTTTTATACGTAAATTGACATGCTAATTCCAAAACTTTATTTAGTTTTTTTCTATCACGTCAAGTTTTTTCTCTACAGTTGTTGCGCATCCGACTAAGCTTGGCGAATCACACGAGTCACTACTGCTCTCCTACCGGCGAACCTTCTTCGACCTAGGAGTGGGGGCGTGAGTGACGTTGTGTCATCCAAAACTAGTTCGGTCAGTTACGCATGAGATGCTAAAGTACGCGGGTCTGTGTCGGTCTGATATAATGAAGTCAAAGTATACATACACAACTACAAATTTTCGTTATGTCTGCCTCTGGTACTTCTCGTCGTAAGTGCTTAAACAGCCCTGATTCATTTTGTTATATATGTGGCAGTTTTACAATCCCCATTCAACGGACTAATATTAGTACATTTGTCAGACAAGCCTATTTTGCTTATTTTAAAGTGAAAATAGGTGACCAAGATAAATCATGGGCTCCTCATAAAGTGTGCAAGCAGTGTGTAGAGAGTTTACGAATGTGTACGAAGAGAACACGTAATAAACTTTCGTTTGGTATACCAATGGTTTGGTGAGAGCCCAAAGATCACTTAAGTGATTGCTACTTTTGCATAGTGAAAACATCAGGATTCAACAAGAAAAACAAACATAAAAGTGAGTACCCTAGTTTACCGTCAGCTATACGCCCTGTGCCTCATTCAGCTGAAATTCCAGTGCCACTTTTTCAAGAATTACCTTCTTTAGGAATACAAGAATGTGAATCAAGTGAAGATCGAAGTGACTCCACCGACGAAGAATTCAAAGTTTCCAATGATTCTGTTCGTAAAGGATTCAATCAACATGAATTAAACGATTTAGAACGAGATTTGGGACTATCCAAAAAAGCATCGGAATTATTAGCATCAAGACTGCACGAAAAAAAATTGCTTGATAAAGGATCTAAAGTCACTTACTCTCGATCCAGAGAATTACATCGAAATTGTTCAACAACTCTTGGAGAGCTTTAAAAAGCTTGGTTGCAACATGAGCATCAAACTGCATTTCTTACATAGTCATCTTGCTAACTTCCCAGAAAATCTTGGTGCTGTTAGTGATGAACAGGGCGAGCGATTCCACCATGATCTAAAGGTTATGGAAGCGCGGTATCAAGGTAGATGGGATGTCAGTTTGATGGCTGACTAGTGTTGGAGCATCAAGCGAGAATGTCCACAAACTGAACACTCCAGGAAAAGCTATAAGAAGAAATTTTTACCATAATATCTTGTATTTATTTTTTGTATAAACACAATTTAACTTTTAATAATATGTTAACCTCTGTATGAATAAAATATTCTAATCTATTTGGTCAGATCTCACGTTTTCTTCCGTATGTACACTTTTAAGGTAAAATGAGGGGTATGCTGTAGCTTAAGAACTTGACGTGATAGAGAAAAACTGTAAATATTTTGAATTCAGAGATGAAAAATTAGTCAAAAACAAGTCACAGATCCAAGTCAACAAAATTGCTGTTCCCCAGTGTATAATAGTTGATTTATATATTTTGTTTTTAAAACCACCATAGAGGAGAAACTTTTTTCGCATAAGTAAAGCGTAGCAAATGGGATCAATGTTTTCAATGCTTCCGTATTCACATCGTCGGGCAAGCCAAATCTTATCTAAATGTTGAGTTAAAAATTCTAGTTGTTGAGTTTTGTAGGGCCGATATTTTAATAAGTTGGTGGTAAATCTTAATAAATAATTCAGTAGCTGCAACAACAATTCGACAAATAATCGTTGCTATCTGGAAAATATTCCAGTAACTGAATTTTAATTCACGTAAAAGCGTTTTCATGCTCTCCAACACGCGATCAACAACAGCATTTTCTAAATCCATATTTTCGGTAATAGTACTTTGGTAAGATAAAGTGAATGCATCAAAATTGCGTTTGACGCGGGTGAAAGACTTTGAAGATAAAGAATAAGAGGCCTTGCTTGATGAAATGCTCGTGTCAATGTCAAGAAGAGTTGGCAAGATCATTGATCATTCAAATACCTGGAAATGACTCAGAAGCAAGGAAAAACCGTCTGAAATAATTACAGGGGATTGTTATCGAATGCAATTAAATGAGTTTGAGCTGAGCATTGAAAGACAAACGGTCGCAATATAGCGAAAAGTTACAAAACCGTGTTACTGTTAGAAAAGTGATCAAAACATTCTTGAAAACGTTAAAATAGAAAGTCCTACCGCACCCGCCATATTCTCCAAACGTTACTTCCTCTAACTATCAGATATTTTGATGGATAACACACGGCCTGGCTGGCCAGCACTTCCGGTCTTATGAAGAAGTGAAAAATTGGATCGATTAGTAGATTGCTTCAAAAGATGACTAGTTTTTTCAACGCGGAATTTGAATGCTGCCTGAATGATCGGAGAAAGTTGTGTCTAACGATGGACAATATTTTGAATCATAAATCTATAACCAGTTTTTTACATTAAAGCTTTGAATTTTGAAAAAAGAACGACCGATGCAAAGTTGTACACCTTTTTGGCATAAAAAAGTCGAAAAATAACAAAATTTAAACAGTAGTTCATTTAAAAAATGTATGACTTTATATTCTACCCTCAGACTAATCGTAGTAGATTTGTTCATTTTTTTTATGTTCCACAGTACACGAACTAAATTAACTCTAAAAAACTTTAAGTTGAAAAACTCGCAACAAAATAATCTTTCAATTATCTTTTTTATTTTCAGTGTATCAAGTGTTTTCTCATCTATAACAAAAACATTTAATGTTATAAGTTATAAACGGTTCGAAAGCACGTGACTCGAATCCTCCACTATGGTTTAAGGCAAGTTCGGTTCACATCCCGATTGGTATATGAATAGTTCGTTATTCCCATTCTCACAAAATTCGAAGGGAAAACGCTCGGAGCTGTCTTTATTTTTTCAAATAAAAATTATCCTTACTGTTAGAGCTTTTAAAAAGGCGAAAGAGAAACACTATTACTATAATGGTTAGGAAAATAAAGCTGGCAACCACAGCCCTAATAAAAGGAAGTGTTTTGCTTTGAGCGACCTTTCGTTTTGACCTAAAAATATAATTTTCTCATCTCATGTTATCTTTTAAAAACTCCACCTGCCATATAATATACCTTCATACACGTGACTTATTAATCGTCGTACATTTCCTAATAGTACAAGATCTAACAATGCTGGGCTAATCCAGATATTTTTTTAAATAGGCAGGCAATATATAAATATTAACACATCACTTAATAGTTCGTAGGATGACTAATAAAGTAACTTTTAGGCAAAATTTCACTGTATTCATCTATATATTATCCTTCAAGGGTGATACATTGATTCCAACGCTTCTCTAGTATTTATTTTTAAAATTATCTTTGGCTTCAAAATAGGCTTCATTTTCGGCAATTTCTTTCCCTGGAGCTTTCCTTTTAGGCCTGTAAACATACAGTATAGTCCGTTTTAAGATATTTCGTTGCCCTTGGGCAAAATGTTAATTGTCCCAATGAATTTCAGTGATGTAACTTCTGTATAACTTTAGGAAAAATAAAATATTGTTAAATTATGTTTAAATTATTTCTTTTGTTGTTGAAATTATCAATGGCACAATATGGACCTGGTTCAACTTCCATATCCGATATATTTCTAACTTGAGGTCTGTATAGTTTTGTACTTTTTCTTCAGTCGTCTTTTGAAAGTTGTGTGTTTGGAACAGCTATGTCGATTAGGAATGCTGTTTTCTTCTTTTTGTCCACCAATATAATATCTGGCCTATTACAGTGAACGGTTTTGTCGATTATTATTGTTCGGTCGTAATATAACCTGAAATCGGCTGAATCCGGGGTGTATTTTTAATAAGGAACTCGCTCTGTTATAAGGTTAATACGACTTGTACGCTCCTGGTGGACTATACTGGCCACCTGGTTATGACGGTGAAGATTGTCCGTCTGGGAGAGTCTACCACATGCTCCTTCAATATGTTGGATAGTTTCAGGCTTTTCGTGGCATTTTCTACACGTGTCATTTGATACACGTGCATCCTTAATGATATAGTTTTGGTTCTTCTTATTGTGCACCACCTAATCCTGAATTGCACATATAAAGCCTTCAGTCTCCGGAAGGCGACCTCGCCATGTCAACCAGGCGTTCGACGCACTCTTGTCGACTTCATGATGGTCAAGATCATGGGGGTGTCTACCATGTAGAGATATATTTTTCTACCCTTGCATAATTGTTCCAATTGTCTGAATGCTCTCATTTTGTCGTTCCATTGGTTTAAGATTCAGAGGCGTATATTTATCTTCAGCTGAACACACGCTGGCATATAGCGGGCATTCGATCATTCTTCGATGGAAATATGTTCTTAAACTGGTTATTTCTTTTTCATGTAGATTACATATATTTATAATTCCTTTCCCTCCTTCAATTGTAGTTGTGTAGTTCTAATTATTCGTTGTAGCCTGTCGATATGTCAAGGCTGGTATAGCAAAAGTGTTTATAGCTTTTACTATATTTCTACTGTCTAGGTCAAACCTGCATATGCTTTCAAGTCTGGACGTGAATTCTTTAGTTAATGTTCCGTAAATGAGTTTATGCTCAATTCTCCTAGATGGTTGTATTCCCAGATATTTATATACTTCGCCCTCCTACATAGGCTCTGTATATTCTTGTTCTGCAGTGACAAACGCTGTCATCTCTAACTTAATTATAACCCAGTATTCCGTTGGCATTAAGACAAAAATTTTCAAACTATGTGACAGATTTGCAACAATATAGCCCATTGTCCAACTTTTACGACATTTCTATTTAGTCCGCAATTTGTTAAACTTTTGGAGAGCCTGTTGCTCACCAATCCCTCTGCGGAAATTATTATTATTCTCGTTCTGAACTCAGCATCTCAGCTTAAGCTGGTCTATATTACAATGCCAAAATGAGAAAGCAATTCAACTCTTCTCACTTAGCATAAAATTTCACGAACAATGTGGCATGTCGGCAAGAGTACTGCACGTTGTCCTACTATGGCAAATGATTTTAAGATACCAAAATTCTTCAAATTTTTTGAAAAGTTCTTACTTATTAGGCCTTCGGCGGATATAACGAAGGGCACTATCTCTATCTTATGTAGTTTCCACTGGTTTTTCAAATCGTACGCAAGGTTTTCATACTTAGTGGTTTTCTCCAACTCGGTTTTCCTGATATTATGAGAGAGTGGCACTGCGATGTCAATTATAAAAGCCCTTTTCTCCTTTTTACTAATTAGAACAATGTCTGGTCTATTATAATCGACCGTTCGATCTGTTGTGATTGGTCTGTCCCAGTATAGGATTGAATCAGATGATTCCAATACGGGAGAAGGTGAGTACTTATAATATGGAGCAGGTGCGTTATCTAATAGCGAATACTTTAATGCAATTTGCTGATGTATAATTTTCGCCAGCTAATTAGGTCTTCCTAAATAAGCATTAGGGGGCTAGAACTGCACACCCACCGATGAGGTGTTCAATCGTTTCCCCCACTATACCGCACTTCCTACATCGGTCGACAACATACATGTGTAGTATATGCTTTTCATAGTTTCGTGTTCTTACTCCCTGATCTTGAATAGATGTCGCAAAACCTTCTGTTTCTGGGTATAACAGCCCATCGGTCAGCCATTTTAGAGACAATGGTCCGTCAATGGTATCATCCTCGAGTGACTTTGGATACCGTCCATCCAGTGTCTGTTGTTTCCATTCACGGACACAATCCGTAAGTGTTGTTCTACCCACCAACACGATTCAATTTATCTAGGGTCGGGCGGGTGAAACCCCGGTCCTCCTTAGCAACCAACTTCATTAGCGTGCTGCTTGAATTAATGAAGCGTTCTCTCATCTTACTCTTCTGGTTCAGACAAAGGTTCTTAATGTTCACGAGGCCTCTGCCTCCCAACTTTCTTGGAATGTACAGTCGCTTTATAAATGAATTTGGATGCAGACATCGGAATTTTGTCAATGTTCGACGTGTTACTCTATCCAGTCCATCAAGGTCTGTTTCTGGCCATTTAACAAATACCAAAGGAATAGGTCAGAGTTGGCACTGCCCATCCACTGATCGCTCTAATCAGGTTTCCACTGTTCAGTGTGGTATTTAAAAGTTTTGTAAACCTCTTTTTGTACATAGTAGTCTTTCTTTAACTGGCTATGGTTAAATTTCTCGTTTTGAGGTATAGCTAAATATTTATAGGATTCTTCTGGTGCCAGTTGTTGTATGTTACAGTGTGTTGAATGTTGATTATTGACTATTCCTTTCTGAATACTAATGGTAGAGCATTTATCAAGTCCGAATGACATCTTGATATCCCTACTAAATTCTTCGACCATTTTTACTAAGGAGTTTACTTTTTCTCTAGTTTCTCCATAGAGTTTAAGTCATCCATATATAGTAGGTGCGAGAGCTTTCGTAGATTACATGTTTAGTTTATATCGTACATTACTGTTGTTCAGTAATGTAGACATAGGGTTTAGGGCTAGACAATACCAAACTAGAGAAAGAGAATCTCCCTGAAAAAATCCTCTCTCGATATTCGCAGTTATAATGCATTGTTGATCGATAAAGAGATTTGTTTTCCATTTCCCCATCAGGCACCTTAAGGAGTTAATGATGGGAGGGCTTATTTTATAAATCTTCAGGACTTCTAATAACCAATCGTGTGGAACACTATCGAAGGCTTTCCTGTAGTCTATATAGCAGATGTTTAAGTTGCGTTTTCTTTTCCGCGCTTGTTCGAGAACTACAGCATCGATCGTTAGCTGTTCCTTGCATCCCATACTTGCTCTTATACATCATTTCTGCACTTCTTCAAAAATATTGTTTTCATCACAATGTTTGTAAATTTTATCATTGATTAGGACTGTCAGCAATTTATAAAATACTGACAGACATGTGATGGGTCTGTAGTTATTGGGTTGCTTAGCATCGCCCTTTTTGTACAGAAGATATTTATTGCCTTCCATTAAAAAAAATCGGGAAAGTATCAGGATTTATCATTACCTCTTTAAATGCACTAGCAAGTGGGCGGTGGGCAGCCGTAAAATTATTAATCCATAAGTTGTGTAGTCCATCTGGTCCAGCAGCTTTCCAGTTATGAGTTGTCTTGACGGCGGTGTAAATGTTAGTCGCCGTGAAATCGTTAAACTCCATTTCTGGGAGAGCAGTTGTGTGCTGTTCAATTGTTTGAATCCAAGGTGCCGATTTTTCATAGTCATCTGATCTTTTCCAAACCGCCAATATTGCCAATATTCTGCAAAGGAAGACATGTCCACATTTTCAAGTTCTGACCTGCTACTGCCTTGTTCGATCTCTATAAAATTTCTTTTGGCTATTTATGAATACTGAATTTTGGTGCTTTATTATTATTCTGCTCATCCTTACTGTAGAATCTCAGCTCATGCTGGCCGGTATTCCAATGCCAAGATGAAAAAGCAATTCAGCTCCTCTCACCCTAGCATAATATCTTACGAACAATGTGACACGTCTGCAAGAGCACGGCACGCTGTCCCACTATGGCAATCGATCTCGAGATACCGAGGCTCTCGAGGTTCTTTGGAAATCTCTTATTTATCAGGCCTTCGGCGGATATAACGAAGGACACTACATCTATCTTACTCAGTTTCCACTGATTCTTCAAGTCGTATGCCAGATTTTCATACTTTGTGGATTTTTCTATCTCAGTTTTTCTAATGTTGTGAGATAGTGGCACTGCGATGTCAATTATAAAAGCCCTCTTGTCCTTTTTGTTGATTGGAACAATATCCGGCCTGTTATAATCAACCGTTCGATCAGTAGTGATTGGTCTGTCCCAGTAAAGAATGGTATCGGATGATTCAAGTACAGGAGAAGGCGAGTACTTATAATATGGAGGAGGTGCACTTTCTAATAGCGAGTATTTTTTTGCAATTTGTTGATGTATAATTTTTGCCAGCTGATTATGCCGTCCTAAATAAGCATTAGGAGCAAGGGCCGGGCAACCGCCAATAAGGTGCTCAATTGTTTCCCCCAAAGTACCGCACTTCCTGCACTTATCGACTACGTCCAAATGCAGTATGTGCTTTTCATAGTTTTTTGTTCTTGTTACCCTATCTTGAATAGATATCGCAAAACCTTCTGTTTCTGGGTACAAGAGTCCATCGGTCAGCCACTTCAGAGACAATTGTTCGTCAATGGTGTCATCTTCGAGTGACTTAGGAAACCTTCCGTGCAATGTTTGTCCTTTCCATTCTCGAACACAGTCCGTGAGTGTTGTTCTGCTATCAATACGATTTTGTTTATTTAGGTTCAGTGGGGTGAAACCCCGATCCTCATTTGCAACCAATTTCATTGACGTACTGTTTGAATCAAGGAAGTGTTTTCTCATTCTATTTTCTTGATTGAGACAGAGATGTATAGTCTTTTCGTAGATGGGTTTGGATGCAGGCATCGGAACTTTGTCAATGTTCGGCGCGTCAACCTATCAAGTTCATCAAGGTTAGTTTCTGACCATTTAACTATGCCAAAAAAATATGTCAGAGCTGGCACCGCTCAACCTTTGATCGCTCCAATGAGGTTTCCTCCGTTCAGTTTGGTGTTTAAAAGTTTTGTAAGTCTCTTTTGGTATAGAGTGGAAAAGTCCTTCTTTAACTGGTTATGATCAAGTTTATGCTTTTGGGGTATTCCTAAATATTTGTAGGATTCTTCTGGTGCTAGTTGTTGTATGTTACAAAGTGTTGAATGTTGACTCTGAACCTTTCCCTTCTGTATACTAATGGTAGAGCATTTGTCCAGTCCGAATGACATTCTGATATCCCTACTGAATGTTTCAACCGTTTTTATCAATGAGTTTAATTTTTCTCTAGTTTCTCCATATAATTTAAGGTCATCCATATATAGTAGATGAGAGAGCTTTCTTGGATTCCTCATGTTAAGTTTATATCCAATATTGCTGTTGTTGAGTAGTGTGGACAAAGGGTTCAATGCTAAACAGAATCAAATTGGAGAAAGGGAATCTCCCTGAAAAATTCCCCTCTCGATATTTGTAGCAGCAATGCATTGTTAGCCGACAAAAAGATTCGTTTTCCACTTCCCCATCAGGCACTTTAAAGAATTAATAATCTGGGGGCTAATTTTATAGAAATTCAGAACCTCAACCAGCCAATCGTGAGGGACACTATCGAATGCTTTATCGAGTGCTTTATTATTATTATTATTATTATTATTATTATTATTATTATTATGCATGGCTAAAACATTGTTTATTGGTTCGTATATATTAAATCTATTTTAACATTAAAGATAAATAAATAATTAAATAAATATGTCTATTAGTACAATAAAAATTATAACTTAAATTTAATTATACCTTTAATTCGGTTTCGCTCACACCGTCACTTTGATCTACATTAATAATAACTGGTTCTATATTATTAATGTTAATAATAGTAAATTATTATTAAATGATACATAGAAATATTCTGTTTTAATAACATGGTTAATCGAATTTATCCAACTTTCTTTGATAATAATATCTACAACCTTCCTAATTAATGTTGCAGCACTTGCATTTAGGGTCGGATAAATGTTTTCTGCTCTAACATTGCGTTTTACCTGATGCCACATATGCTCAATTTGATTAAAAATACAGTAATACGGGGGAAGGTGTAAAACCGTATGTCCCATATCGGCAGCAATGCTATCGCCATTATTCCTTTTTAATATTAAATGTGTTAATATTTGTAGATCACCTTTTTTATATGTATTTTCGAAATATATAACGTTTTTGTAATATGTTCTGAATTTCCAATTTAGTGTTATTTGCATTAGGAACTTTTTTTTTGGCCGTTGTGATTACTAACACTATGCATTGCAATTACGCCTTTCTTAGGCACATTGGGGCAAAAAACTAGTTATAAACCAAACTTCAAACAGTTCTGATGTGCACTCGTCATGGTAGTCCAAAAAGGAATGTTTAATATTTCTTGAGGATAGCCATAAACAATTTGGAACCCATCCATCCTCGAAACCAGCACGTAAAATTGTAATTATTTTTCCCTTTTCGCTGGGGCTTTGGTTCTGCATTTTTTTATCTATCTACCCATCCTTTTGCTGGATACCCATGATACGGTATCGAACCATGTTTCATCAAGATAGATAATGAGATTTTCTAATCTGTATTAGATTTTCTAATCTGTATTGTTGTGATTCCATTAATATTTGTCTTTTATTAATGGTCCAATATGCAAAACCCATTTCAGATAATATTCTCCGGAGGCTAGTTCTGTTACAAAGAATGTTGGTTTCATCTTTCCTTAGTCGCTGTAGCAATGAATGCAATGTAGGCACAGTTTGCTCTTTATACATATCATAAATTTTGCTTTGGATCAAGTCTTTGTCGCTCTCGTCAACACATTTGCTTTTACCAGAATCACTACCGACTTTTTTGGCTTTAATTGACTTCATCAGAATATCTTTAACTGTAGACAAGGAAGTTTTCGTTAATGTAGACATTTCTACTGCGGCTATGTTTACATTAAGCCCAGTGACGACTCGTGGATTTTTAAAGTGGAAGGGCATAAAAGAATATAGTGCTGCTAAACATTTTTTTTTACTTCTCCCTCCCTCCTTTTTACTTTTCGTGCTATTGAAACCCTACACAGGAGGTGAACTAGAAAAATGAGTTAAACGAAACTGAATGGAAATAAAATATGGTGTTTTGCTCTGAAAACAGTAGAACACACTCAACAAGAGTATTCCAGTACATTTATTCGGCACTTATTATTGATTAAAATGCAGTCAAATTGTTCAAATCTACTATTAAACTTCTACGTTGTTGACACCAAGTACCAAAATTCCAAAACAATGAGTCATCTGTGGTGTTTCAATATGCCCGTTTCCGTCTCCATTTTTATGTGCACAAAGATAGGCAAGGCTCCTGTTAGTTTTATTTTCAAAGGTATTTTGGGATGCGCATGGGATGTTATTGTTCATCGATTATCTCGAGAAAGGTAAAACCATTAATAGAGTATATTACATATTATTATTGGTGCGTTTGAAGAACAAGACCGCAGACAAGGCTCCCAATAAACACAAAAAAGTACTGTTTCACCTAGACAATGTACCGTGTCACAAATAATTGGCAACGATGTCTAAATTGCATGAATTGCACTTCGAATTGCTTCCTCACCCGCTGTATTTTCCAGATCTGAGACTAATTCCTGCTGTCAAAACTCAAAAAATGCTCGCTGGAAAAGAAATCTCACTCCAATGAAGAGGTAATTGCCGAAACTGAAGGATATTTTGAAGGCAATGAGAAATATTTCTATAAAAAAGGTGTGTTACAAAAGCGTTGGAATGATTGTATTGCTCTTCAAGGAGAATATATTGATGAATAAGGTTCAAATTTGCTGTGTTTTATTTGTCAGAACGTGAACTTGTGAGAGGGGACCTCTCAGGTCGAAAATTTTTCAAATGACCCTTGTACAAACTAAGCAAAAGAACCCTTTTGTCATTCATTCCATGCAAAAAAAGAATCAATTTCCACAACATCCAGTAAGGAGCAATCAAAATACCCAAACTGGAAACCCACGAATAATTTTTGGCATCGTGATTTTCCTTCGGCCGTCCATTATGATATTGTTTGGTTTCGGATTTATTTCAGATGATGCCAAAAACAAACCAAACTCCTCGATTTCATCGTGATTTTTGTTTTCTTTTTTCTCTTTGTTTTCGTCAGTTGCTTTTTCGCCGAAGAACAGCTGTGCGGTCCAGAGAAACCAATTAAAAACTTAATACCTACGTAAGTGGATGGCGGGAATGGAAACTGGAGAATCCAGTGATAATTTCTACTTGAAAATTTTTAATAAATCCGTATTATGAAAACAATAGGTCAGTTAATGGATATTGGTTCTGAAGACTTCTTTTAAATAATGATTCATTTTACTATCATGATCAAAAAATAAAGTAGCTTTGTGATTAAAACATAAACTATTGAATGATAATAATTAAAACACTTAGTATTTGTTTTACGATGTATTCTTTCACATATATTCACTTTTAATAATTGGTGTATTGCTAAAGTTTAGCTGTTTTGTTATTGTTAAATGTATTTGTTTGTATTGTATTGTTTGTAGTGTATTGTTTGTTTGTATTGTTAAATGTAAATGTTTTGTATTTGTTATTGCTAAATTTCCAACAGCCTGCTTTTATTGCAGCTATGTATTAATGCTATATATTAATCTATACTACGTTCGGTAAAGCCCGCCTTCCTTTGATTATGTAAAATTGAGTATATATGTTTTTTGGCCTATTATTGAAAGATCTGCCCGTTTGACTTATATACAGGATGTTCTGAAACTCAACGTCAAGCAGATGCGGATGCCAAAGGTCAGTATATACCAGTTCTGACAAAAATTAAAAAAAAATCTGTCACTATTTAAAGTGATAATAGGTATATTTTTAAAAATCTACTTCTTCTTTTTGAAAATTCGACACCCTAGACTATATCTTTAAGGTGTGATGTGATAACAAATTTCCCAATTTTTGAGTGTTATTTTTTATAACATGATCCTAACTAACCATGAACATTTTTAATTTAGTAAAAAAAAAATTACTTCAGTTGTGGTTTAAAAAATTATGACAGCTAACTTTGACACTTAATCTTAAAAAAAATGTATTACACTAACCTAGCCAAGTTATTTCATAAGATGGCCCATTTAGTCAAGATTTTAAAATTTTAACTGTGTAAGTGAGATTTTAACTTGCATAATTTACATAGTTATTGTTAAATCAGCATTTAACTCGTGAAGACCGGTCTTAGTATCAATTTAAAGTCAACAAGAGGACCGGAATTTTAAACGGACAAATAATTCGGCCATTTGAGCTGCCTGAAACTTTCAATGGCTTCAACTACTTGAATTATCTACAAAACGGTTTGCAGACTTTATTAGAAGATGCACCATTCACTATCTACAGAGAAATGTGGTTTAAATAAGCTGATTGGTTGGTCAACAACATTATGTTTGTCCTGTACAGGATTATTTGAACAGAGAGTATCCCGATTGGGCGCCGTGATTCAAATGAGCGGTCTCCTCATTCTCCGGAGCTAGACCCCCTTGATTTATTTTATTCGGGCTCCACGTCAGGTACTTAACTGAGGACGAGCCCCACCCATTCCTTCTGGGTGGGCTTTTTTCTGGTATGGGTGGTTGACTGTGGATAGGGTCTCCCTATTCTTGACAAGAGAGCGTATGTCGGTATCCTGAAACCTGAACATCGAGAGACGAAATATATACCCTTCAATTGAAGGAATGGGTGGAGCTCGTTCCCAATCAAGCACCTAACAAAATGTTCAGTTGGGCGGAGACGCAGGTTGTTGTGTGTTCCACATGAGATTGTGGAACCCAGCGGTTGGGTGTATGTGACACTCAACTACTGTTATCTCCTAGGACGCTGTCCAAAGAAGTCTTACATTACACATATATATATATATATATATATATATATATATATATATATATATATATATATATATATATATATATATATATATATATATATTACAATTATATTTTCGTGACCGTTTAGTCATATTATTATTTTTCTATTTTTTGGGACTTTCGGTCAGTATATAAGTTTTTTTTTTTTTTTATTGTTTTAATAACGTTTCGCCGGTCGCGTTGGTGCGGCGGTAAGAGCGCCTGCTTTGCCGAATCCGCGCTGGAGCGGTAGCTGGTTCGATTCCAGCGCTCGGATGGTTATTTTTCTTTCTTCTGTCCGTTTATCTTTCCTAAATGTTTGTGATTGTTTCTAGGCAAGAGTGTAAAATCCGACTACGAATTACCCCTCAGTCACGCCAGTTAAAGGCTGGGTAAGGCCGGATGCCTTCTGAGAAGTGTTCTACGTTGGTCACTCGCCAGTCGGTAGGTTTCCTGATAGATTTATGGGTAGGCACATAACCAAGGGTTTATAGCCCGAGGGGGGTGCTGGCCTGGGTTTGTCGGAAGCTGATGACCGTGGTTCGGAACCCACGTTAAGCTGTAGGTCCAGTCGCTAAATAGCCTAGTTGCTGATGCGCCTCTAACCCAAACACTTTACTTTTACTTTAATAACGTTTCGGTTCAACAACGAACCATCCTCAGAATACTTCTACAGTAAACAGTACTTTTATAAAAAGCACAATCTTACATTTAAAAATCTACCAATATCAAATTAAACAATTAATTTTTTAAATTTTTTATCTATGTGACAACTTTTTATAAAATTTTTAAATGCCATATTTGACTCTGACATTTTTAACAATTCTTTACCTTTAAATTTTTGTTTTTTATTATAACCTAATTGTGTTGAATTTTTTTATGTGGAATGATAAAATCTTTTTTAATAAAAAATTAAAAAATATGAAAATTTATTATTTAATAATGTTATTATATATACAACTTAAATTATCTGTATCATTTCTGAAATTAATGGTATTATTTGTTTTTTTATATAAATCATTTCTTTTATATTGTTTTTCAAAATCTAGGATTTTTATGTCGTTAAAATTAAAGTTGTGTTCATTATCTATAGCATGTTTTGAAAGGGCAGTTACGTTTGGTTCTAAGTTTCTAATGCTTTTTTTATGTTCATTAATTCTGTTTTTTAAATATTGTTTAGTTTGGCCAATATATGAGCTTGGGCAGTTTAAGCAATCAATTTTATTATATTATGTAATATATATATATATATATATATATATATATATATATATATATATATATATATATATATATATATATATATATATATATATATATATATATATATATAATGTAATCAATTTTATAATATTTTTTGTTGAACCGAAACGTTAATAAAACAATAAAAAATTAAAACACTTCCGTCTCGTTTCTCATGGTGTGCGCATCGTGTGAAACGAGACAAGAGTCAGTCGCCGTGATATCCACGTGCATCTTTCAATATCGTAACATCTTTCATTTGTTCGGACGGGTTTTATGGAGAGAAAGTAGTGACGAAAGTCAGTGAAGTACTATTTCGGTACCCCGTCTACAATAATTATATAAGTCGGTGGCCTGGATATGGCCTAAGAGCCAAACAACCTCTGGGCTGCTAACAAATTGTCCACTTCACAAAAGGTCCACTTCAGGTGACCTCAAGCAATACTATGACTACTAAAAAATTCAAACTTATTTACTGACCGAAAGTCCCAATAAATAAAATAATAATGATCACAGTATCTAAACATGGAATTTGGAATGGATTTTTTTTTCTTGTTTTTGCCAGAACTGGTATAACCTGGCCTTTCCCCCAGTACCCACTTGACGTTGTGTTTCGGAATACCCTGTATATAGAGTCACACATGTTAAATTAAATTACGTATACTTCAGGTTTGTCACCAAATTATACTCTTTCTTTGTTATAAATTATTTCTTTAAATGATTCTAGAACTTATGAATATAATTTATAGCAGGACAATTTTTAGAATTTTTTTCGGGTGTTGCTGTATAAAAATGTTTGATGTTGTTTTTCTTAATCTAGATTTTTATCATTTTATCTATAATGCTATGCTTATATCCACTATTATTTGCGATATTTTAAATATTGATAATCATCGATATTATTTTTCGTAAAATATTATATTCCAATTTAAAGAAGATAAATAACACTGGGGAACAGCAGTTTTGTTGACTTGGATCTGTGACTTGTTTTTGATTAATTTTTCATCTCTGAATTAAAAAAGATTCACAGTTTTAGATTTTAGTGGAATCGCTCGCCCTGTTCATCACTAACAGCAACAAGATTTTCTGGGAAGTTAGCAAGATGACTATGTAAGAAAGGCAGTTTGTTGCTCATGTTGCAACCAAGCTTTTTAAAGCTCTCCAAGAGTTGTTGAACAATTTCGATGTAATTCGGGTCTCATGTATTTCCAAGAAAGTCTTTAACAATATTTTTAAAAGCCAACCAAGCATTCCTTTTAAGTTCGGTCATTGTTTCAGTGAAATTTTCATCTTTAACGAGTTACCAAATCTGTTGACCATCAAACACACCAGCCTTTATCTTTTCATATGACAGACTAGGGAATGCCGAAATGATATACTTAAAGCAGTCTCCTTCAATTGACAGAGACTTAACAAATTGCTTCATGAGACCTAGTTTTATATGCATAGGCAGAAATGCAATGTTTTTTCTGTCGACAAGCGGCTGATTTAATGTTTGGATCACCAGGTCTTAGGTCAGATCTTGGCGGTCAGTCCGATTGCACCCAATGTTTCTCACGAGCTCTGCTGTCCCACATGCACAAAAAAACAGAAATACTTGGTATACCCGCGTTGCTGGCGCCAAGAAGGAAACAGACCATTTTAAGGTCAACACAGATGATCCATTGGTGCATGTTATATTGCAACAAGTCAATGACTTTCTTTATGTCGCCATATTCTTCACGCAAAGAAACTGAATGACCTATTGGGACTGAACCGTATAAATTTCCATTATGTAGGAGAACACACTTCAAGCTACGCTTTGAGCTATCTATAAACAATCGCCATTCAGTTGCGTTCTAGTTAGAAATGGCCAATTCTTTCATTAAACCTTCTACGTTCTGGCAATATACAAATCCGTCATTATTTCTGAAGCACTGCCTAAATTCACTTTCTCTGGATCGATAGTAAGTGACTTTAGCTCCTTTGTCAAGCAAATTTTTTTCGTGCAGTCTTGATGCTAATAATTCCGATGCTTTTTTGGATACTCCCAAATCTCGTGCTAAATCGTTTAATTCGTGTTGATTGAATCCTTTACGAACAAAATCATTGGAAACTTTGAATTCTTCGTCGGTGGAGTAACTTTTATGTTTATTTTTCTTGTTGAATCCTGATGTTTTTACTATGCAAAAGTAGTAATCACTTAAGTGATCTTTGGGCTCTCGTCAAACCATTGGTATACCAAACGAAAGTTTATTACGCGTTATCTTCGTCCACATTCGTAAACTCTCTACACACTGCTTGCACACTTTATGAGGGGCCCATGATTTATCTTGGTCACCTATTTTCACTTTAAAATAAGCAAAATAGGCTTGTCTGACAAATGTACTAATATTAGTCCGTTGAATGGGGATGGTAAAACTGCCACATAAATAACAAAATGAATCAAGGTTGTTTAAGCACTTACGACGAGAACTACCAGAGGCAGACATAACGAAAATCTGTAGTTGTGTATGTATACTTTGACTTCACTATATCAGAGCGACACAGACCCGCGTACTTTAGCATCTCATGCGTAACTGACCGAACTAGTTTTGGATGACGCAACGTCACTCACGCCCGCACTCCTAGGTCGAAGAAGGTTCGCCATTAGGAGAGCAGTAATGACTTCTGTGATTCGCCAAGCTTAGTCCGATGCGCAACAACTGTAGAGAAAAAACTTGACGTGATAGAAAAAAACTAAATAAAGTATTGGAATTAGCATGTCAATTTACGTATAAAACAGCTTAAATATCGAACTCAACAGAAATTATTTTTCAAATTGTTACCCAGTGTAATGTATAAATTGGTGAAAGTAAAACTTATTAAATATACGGTAAGATATTATCTTAGGAGCTAATTTGTTATCAGACACACATATCATAGCAAATATTAATTTGTAATCTGAAATATTATTGTCGACAGTGCCACAAAACTTAACATCGGAAATAAATAATAGATCAATCGACGAATTTGAGATCACGATAAACATACCATGGTTCCAGGCTTCTACTCTAAAAGAAGTCAAAAGAAAAATTAGTTTACTGAATACAAAAAAGTTCCAGGTATCGACAAAATTACCCCTGAATTGTTAAATGAATTTTAAAGAAATGGGATAATATTAATCAATGCTCAATACTCAATGCTATGTTGAAATACAATTACTGATCTAAACAACTAAAAATTGCTCTACTAATTCGTACTAAAACCGGAAAAGCTTTGACAAAAGCTTCATCATACCCACCTATAAGTCTACTGACCATTATGTCCAAACTTTATGAAAGACTTATACTGAACAGAATAAATACTGACCCCAATAGGTTTTGGACAAAATCATTTAACTACACAACAGACTTACCGCATAACCCATCAAATAAACAAAGCAATAGAAAACAAACAATACTGTACATCAGTGTTATTAGATGTCAGTAAGGATTTCGAGAAAGTTTGGCATGAAGGCCTGCTATTTAAAATCAGACAATCACTTCGTGTAACATATTTCCGTATCTTAAAATTATATCTGATCGATAGGGAGTTCAAAGTTAGAGTAAACGATAGCAGATCGATTGGGGATTCTACAAGACACCGTTATGGGACCAATTATCAACTATAAATCCAGTCGAAACCGCAAACAAACTACAAACCCACCTGAACCTAGTTCAAACCTGGACTCAAAAGTGGAAAATTAAAATAAACGAGACAAAATCAATTCAAGTCAACTTTACCCTCAGGAAAGGGCAGTGCCCTAGCTTACATTTTAATAATGTAGAAATCCCAATATTTACGAATACAAAATATTTAGATATCCACTTGGATAGTAAATATGCGTGGAAAACTGTACAGTCAAAAAACGAAAACAAATTGACCTATAAATAAAAGAACTGAGGTAACCACCTATTAGAAGAAAGTCTATCTTATCTTTAGATAACAAAATTTTTTTATACAAGGCTAGCATTAAGCCAATTTGGACTTAGGGGATAGAACTTTGGAGATGTACCAGTAAATGAAATGTAGCCATTATCCAAACATGCCGGTCCACAATATTACGAATGATTTACGGCGCACCTTGGTACATATCAATCCACACTCTTCATGAAGATCTCCAGATACCTTATGTTAAAGACGTAATCAAGAGCAGCAACATAAAATATCACCACAAATTGGAAAGCCATCATAATACCCTTCTACAGCCTGTTTTGAATCCAACAAATATTAATAAACTAAAAAGAAACTGGCCAGCAGACCTGATAGAAGGATAATGGGGACTCATCGTTGGGGGAGTCACTTCATCACGCCAATATAGGGAAATCCAACCCTCAAGCCATCACTTTAGCTTAGAGAATATTGGAATTCTGCTTGCTAATGCATAAAAAACCAACAAAAAATCAATGAACGAATACTCTTAACTTTAATATCTGAGACAGATCATAAACCTCCATAACATCAATAATAGTGGCGTAAGCAATGAAATATAAAAAATCTTCGGCATCTAGGAATCAATCCGCTAACAATTTAACCGCGTGAATATTTGAATACGGTCCACCGTCAAAATTTAATAAACGCTAAGTGTTAAAACTGATATAATTATTCGGTTAAAATTTATATCTCGTCTGCATAATTCATTGGTGATTTTCCTCGATTGAAAGCGACGATAGAGGTCATTGATTTTTCACCGAGGGAAAACGAAAATACGTCGGCGTCAGCGAATTAATAATGGGGGGAAAATATGAAAATTGCTCGCGAGTAATTTGAAACCGATAGATTTTCGGCTTCCCACATGCTAAAATTGATGTTTAATGAGAACCAGCTGCGTTGTTTTGGATGTTTTTAGTGAATTTTAGCTTGAAATAATCTTTTAAATCGATATAGTGACTGCTCTTTAATAAGGTGTTAAATTCTAATTGGATATTTTTGTAATACACACCTTCTTCATCATCTGTTTATAATCATATAGTACAATATGCCTCCTAAGTACCACATATAAAGTACTGACTAGAATAATAAATCAACTACTAACCCCTCTATCGAAAACAAATTTTCTCCTCCATTCCGGTACAAAATCTTAAAAATATCCTCAATGAAAGAAATCAAGAATGTCATCTTGAAATCGTACACAAAAATGGTCTCATAAAAGCTGTTAATGTATGTACCGACCCAAATTATTTTCTGTTCAATTAAAAATGTTACCAACAAACGAACGGATTACCAATGCGAAGTCCCCTAAACCCCCTTCTGGAAGAAATTTACATGGCTAATTTTGAAAACAAAACAATTTATTTAACGACAGGTATGTCGTTGATATTATTTGCATATGAACAGGTACCGAAAGACCTGTTGGGTTAATTTATTGAATAACTAAATAATATAAACACGAAAATCCGCTTCAAAATAGAAATAGACTTAAATGTATTTAAAAATATTAAGAACACCGTATAAATTAGAATTCGAAATATTTAAAAAAGCCGCCCATACCGATACAACTATTCACGCAAGTTCAAATCAGCCATGGAACGTAAAAATGTCCACCTTTAATACCCAAAGACTTCTAACGATTACACTTAAAAAAGACAGCTGTGAAAAAGAACTTAATATAATCAAAAATATCGCAAGGGCTAATGAATATCAGCACAACATTATAAATAAAATGATAAAAAACAAGATTAAGAAAAATATCAAACATTTTTGTGCCGCAACAGCCAAAAAAGATTCTAAAAATTGGCATGTTCTAAACCATATTCATAAGTTAAGTTCCAGAATCACAAGTCATTTAAAGAAAGAAAATATTAATGTTATCTCTGCTAATAAGAATAATCGTGCATCTAAATAATAACATTTTGCGACAAATCGGGAGTATACAAAATAAAATGTAATATATTCTGCGAAGAGTCACGACGTCTCGCCAAAATCTCATTTGGAATGTTGCATATAACTGTTTCGGAAATATTTATAAATGATAATAATTAAAACACTTGGTATTTGTTTCACAATATATTCAAGATATTCTCTAACATGTTTCGGCCTCGCGACCATTCTCAAAGAGAGTTATGTATAAACTAAACTAAAGTTTCAAAGTGCTGTCTAATGGAAGTCGGTTTTTTCATCTCGTTAAATTTATTACACTATCAATAATTGGAGTATTTCCGAAGTCTAGCTGGGTGTTTGTTAGGTTTTTGCCGTCGTATATGGCTTTTTTAATTTCGAAAATTTCCAGGTAATTTAACAGCCTGCTTTTATTGCAGCTATGTATTAATTTGGTATTATTAATGTTAAAAAAATGGTTCTGGTCTATACAATGTTCGGCAAAGCCCGTCTTTCTCTGATTGTGTAAAATTGAATATTTATGTTCTTTTAGCCTATCAGTGAGCGATCGGCCCGTTTGGCCTATATAAATAGCGTCACACATATTACTTTTAATTTCGTATACTCCAGATTTGTCACAAAATTTTGCTCTTTCTTTGTTATTGTTTAACATCGATGTAAGATTATTCTTATTAACAGAGATAATATTAATATTTTCGTTCTTTAACTGATTTGTGATTCTTGAACTTAATTTGTGAATATAGTTTATAGCATGCCAATTTTTAGAATCTTTTTCGGGTGTTGCGGCATAAAAATGTTTGGTGTTGTTTTTCTTAATCTTGTTTTTTATCATTTTATCTATGATGCTTGGCTGATATCCATTATTCCTTGTGATATTTTTGATAATATTAAGTTCTTTTTCATAGCTGTCTTTTTTAAGTGGAATCGTTAGAAGTCTGTGGGTCATACTATGAAAAGTGGACATTTTTACATTCCATGACTGATTTAAACTTGCGTGAATAATTGTATCGGTATACGTGGGTTTTCTAAATATTTCGAATTCTAATTTATTCGGTGTTCTTATTATTTTTAAATCTAAGAAATTTAATGAATTATCCGTCTCTGTTTCTATTGTGAACTGGATTTTTGAGTTTGATGAATCTACTTTTACTCTTCAAGGGCATGTCAATCGCCAGAACTGTCGTTATCGGTCGAGAGAAAATCCTCACTGGATGCGGGAAATTCGCACACAAAGACCTGAAAAGATTAATGTCTGGGCAGGTATTATAGGAGATCAAATAATTGGTCCTATATTTTTCGATCAAAATTTAAATGGGGTAAATTACTTAGACTTTCTCCAAAATCAGATCATTCCAAATCTTATAAATTTGTACCCTAATAAAAGAAATCCTCAATTGCTAGCCGACACAATTTGGTTCCAACAAGATGGAGCACCCCCTATTATCAAGTTAATGTGCGGTAGTACCTCGATAATGTGTTTCCACATCGATGGATTGGGAGGAGAGGGCCACTAGAATGGCCACCAAGGTCACCGAACCTCACTCTGTTGGATTTTTTTTATGGGGATATCTCAAAAGCGTGGTATACAAAACCAAGCCACAAGATCTGAATGATTTAAGAGGACGCATTACCGACAGCATTAGGTCAATTACCCCACACACTTTAAGTAATGTCAGGAATCAGTTTTGCTTGAGGTTGGGGTGTTGCCAGGATGTCCAGGGTTCACAATTCGAGCATTTATTACATTAAATGTTTTAAATAAAAAATTAATACAAAAACTAAGTAGTCTTGAAATTTCCACAATTTTGTTTACAGTGTTAAAAAAAAGTGTAGTTGCGCTTTTTTTCCAACGAAAACCTTTTATACAAGGGGTGTCATATAACAGAGGCCAATACCATTTTTCTATTGTGTGTCGTAGCGAATTTCGAATATTTTACATCAAATATGTCTAGAATTTCCTGAAGAATCTAAAAATTAAATAATATACAGGGTATTGTATTTAAAATAAGAAAGTTGGTATTGGCCACTGTTACATGACACACCCTGTATAAAAAAATTTTGTTGAAAAAAATGCGCATCTAAAAATACCAATCGACGTGTTCGAGCGTTTTCGAACACGCCCCCATTTATTTATTAACGAATTTGTTCCATTTGGCTGAGACACACGGTATATATATATATATATATATATATATATATATATATATATATATATATATATATATATATATATATATATATATATATATATATATATTCTTGTGTGACATATATATTTTTGGCGAGAGAGCATATGTCGATATCCTGATGAGTCTAACCACCAACAGACGAAACATGTGCCCTCCAATGTAAGGGATGGGTGGGGCTTCCTCCCTGTCAAGCAACTAGCCATGGCTCATTATGGCGGAGACGCAGGTTGTTGTGTGTTCCACATGAGATTGTGGAACCCAAAGGTCGGGAGGTATATAACTCCTGACTACTGTTGTCTCATTGGACGCTGTCCAAAGAAGTCAAAAACTCGATTTGTAAGCCATCCGACGAGAGGTGGGCGAAAATATGGGTTGTTTGATTGTGGAGAGGGACTCCCTATTCTTGGCGAGAGAGCATATGTCGGTACACTGATGACTCTAACCACCAACAGACGAAACATGTGCCCTCCAATGTAAGGGATGGGTGGGGCTTCCTCCCGGTTCAATTAGAATTACTAGGTTCTCGGATAGAACCGCGTTTTAGATATATATAATCTCGACGTTTCGGCTTTTACTTTGAAGCCATTTTCAAGACAATCTTGTTGATTTGCTCCGAGACCTCAATCTGTCCACTCCCCGGCATTTTCGTTAATTAAGAAGACGTTTCTACTGCGGCTGCATTTACATTAATCCCCCTATTCAATAAAGAAGCATACAAATTTTTATCAATTTGCTTAGTATCGGACGATAAATGTTTTCTTTTAAAATTAGCACTACCGGAGGCATAATGATCGTTATCTTGCCAAGAACGCCACATTTGGTATAATAAAAATACGATCGAAATTATAGAACTTCATTGTTTAAGAAAAGAATGCGAACTAAACGAAAATATTTTGAAACTACTAAACCAGATATAAAATTAATTTTATCTTTTTTCCTGTTATTTTATTAGGCCCGGTCCTGTTTACTTTTTTTGCAACTTTACCGGGTTTCGTTACGACAGGGGTTGTTAACAGTTTATTGCTGCAATTCGGTCAACGATATATCTTGCACCGCACTATACAAGAATCAATGATATGTTAGCTGTAACTAACTTATTAAGTGTAAAAATAGAAGGGAATGTACCTTACACATATATTAGAATGTTTAAGATTGGTTGGACATGTCCATCCGTACAATACAAAAAATAGAACAGATTTTTATGTTTCCGCGGTAACTTCATAATCTGCGCAAAACAGTTTGTTCCACAAAAGGCTAGTAGAATTTAACAGTCCAATTATATAAAATCAAAAAATTTTATAAAAGTATTGTTGATATCGTGAACCGCTTCGACAGCTTTTCGGTCAAATTTGATCTGGAACAATTTTCTTGTTCCAGTGCGAATTTGCTTTTTGCTCGTTGCATTTAACGCTCTGAAAAAATTGGCTAAAATGATTTTAGAACAAAACTAATACCACAGTTAGATTGAGCAAAAGACGTATTTTAAAATGATATATAAAGTCAAAACAATTTAATACAAATTTATTTACTAATTAACAGTACACAGATTTGTGTCTACAAGCGTTGAAAGAGCAGTTAACAGAGAACTTATATCTAACAGAGAACTTATATCTAAAGTATGTATTAACCATTTAATATAATTACTTTTACAGTAATTTATCTGCATTTATACACCAATTCATCTAATGTTTTCGTTCTAAAACAAAACTGCCATCCAATTAAAAAAAAAACAAGAAGATAAAATTTGAAATTTCTATGAGCGTTCATTAGTTGGCAAACTGCATTGATAAATAACAAATTGTTTCCGAATCGAAAATTCAGAACGCAAAACATTTTCCCTCCATAACTTAATGAAATGCACTGAAAGAGAAGCATAATTCGTAATATTTGCTTTTTTTTCAGGTCGATTCAACAGCGGAATATCCAATTTTGTCCGAGTTGAACCAGGTATGTTAATTTAAATACACATATCAAAAGCTGATCAATTGTGTATTAAACCTTCAATTAGGGAGATGTATTAACAGGAAATCTCCATTCGGACCCAAATTGAAACCATACAATGTCGTTACATTTATTACCATATTACATTGTGAACCATCCTGATAATTATGTCGAATTAACATGTAATCAATCTAACTAAAAATGTTATTAGTAGACTTTTGTTTGGGTACTAGAGCAATTCTTATATTTGAAAATTCGGTGTGAAACACTGAACTAGGAGAGATTTACCACTAAACGCCAAAACCCTTTTTTAAACTTCTCGACGCACGTTTTGCTAACCATGCTAACATCATCAGGCGATGATTTAATCTTATTAAGAGATGATTAGATTAAATCATCTCCTGATGACGGTTAGCGAAACGTGCGTCGACAAGTTTAAAAAAGTTGTTTGGTGGTAAATCTCTTCGAGATTAGTTTACAAGGTTTTGCGGTTTTAAAAACACCTAAAATTTGCCTGTGCCCTCTATACAAGTCTATCTCTACGTTTTATAGCAGTAGATTTTTTAAATCAAGACATTATTAATGGTTGTTAAGCTGTTTGAATATTAAAACGGCTGCAACTCACATCAGGACGTAACTGATGAGTGATGAACGATAAAAATACAGTAAGGATGAAGCTAATATAACACAGAATTTATCTGTTCTCTAGAAGTAAGACTATCTCTACTTGTTACTCTAGTTGTTGTTGAGCTGTTTGAATATTATCGAGTGTACAAGAAAATCTTGAGGGTTTTTTTGTAATTTTGAAACTTTATTCAGAGAAATTGATATAAAGTATTTTATGGAAAGTATTGTCCACCGTCAGCTACGACTGTCTTCCATCTTTCATCAAAAATTCCTCGTCTTTTGAGGCGATCCAAAAATCGACCCAGTTTTCGGCTTCTTCATAAGTGAAGTGCTGCTCGGTCAGGCCATGAGTCATCGACCGGAACAAGTGGTAGTCGGAAGGAGCAATGTCTGATGAATACGGCGGATGGGGTAGGATATCCTATTGAAGCGCCTCCAAAGTTTCCTTGACGACTTTCGCCACATGTAACCGAACGTTGTCGTGCTGAAAGACTGGTAACGTTCCCCAGTGATGGTTGGAGTAGCTCATAGTAGATCACTCCGAGCTGATCCTACCAAATGCACAGCATTAGCTTCTTGCAATGAATATTCGGTTTGGCCGTTGAAGTTGATGCATGGCCGGGCTTACCCCATAATTTTCTGTCCTTAGCATTGTCGTATTGAATCCACTTTTCGTCCCCCGTCACGATTCGATGCAAAAAACCCTCCCGATTTTACCTTTAGAGCAATTGTCCATACATGAAAAAACGACGTTCGACGTCTTTTGGCTTGAGTTCATATGGATCCCAATTTCCTTGTTTTTGCACCATAGTCATGGCTTTGAGATGGTTTAAAATCGCTTGTTGAGTCACTCACAAGGTTTCAGCGAGTTCCTCTTGAATTTGGCATGAATCTTGGTCCAATAACGCCTCCAACCCATCGTCTTCAAACTCTACTGGCCTCCCTTCACGTTCTTCGTCACTGGTGTCAAAATCGCCACTTTTAAAACGCCGAAACCAGTACGGTCATGTTTAATTGATGGAGCATATTTCCAATATGCTTCAATCCAATCCAATCCAATCCAATATGCTTCACACAGCAATCGATGTCCATCAGCCGCAAACTCTCATCAAGATGTAACTGATAGGCTATGAACCATCGAAGTACACGGGGATGAAGCTAATTCAACACAGAATTTGCCTGTGCTCTCAATCTCTACTTGTTCGGGCTATAGAATTTTGTAAATTAAGATATTACTAATTCTTGCTTTTCTGTTATTTCGTTGTTTAAATTAATTTCTTTCTTCAAATCATTTACTTCAGCCATCGCTATTTCGCTTGCGTCTTTTAGCGTCCTTATTGCTTTCTTAAACTCTGCTTGTTCTTTCCTTAATTATTTCATTTCTTCCCTTAATGCCATGGTATCTTCCTTTTGAGCCTGCTGTTCTAGTTAATATCTCTTATATCTGCTGACAGTCTCTTTATTTGGGCTTCTATGTGTTTTTTTTTTTTAATTTTTTAAAGGAATCCTCCTCTAATTCGCCTCTTGTTTTACGTTTACCATCAACGGGTGTAGCTGATTTCATCTCGATTATCTCACTTCTTCTTATTCGAAAAATGAGTTCAACTGTTCTATTTGAACCTAAACTTCTGTTTCTATCCAATGTCTGGCAACTACGCAAGTAAATTTTGCGTGGACCCACGCTTTCTTATTCCTTAAACCTCAGTGACATGTATTACTTCTAGTATTTTGTTCTTTATTATTTCGCTTATGTTTGGACGACTATTTTGTATCACACTATACCTAGGCTCACACTGTCACTGCTTATACAATGTGGTTTATTTAATTCTTACTGCAAACTCCGTAAAACAAATTAAATCACGGGCATAGCCAGGATTTAGTTTTGGGGGGGTTTAGTTTGAAGTAAATAAAACAAGAAAAATATACTTACATGAAATGTAATTTCTATATATTCATCGGAAAAATTGCGACATATTTATAAAGTTCTTAACTTTAAATGAAATGTTTAAATTAATTTCGTTCCTCTGCGCTAAATCTAAAACCATTAAAGAAGAAATCTTCGGCTTTTTCTTTTAAATATATCCACTACTTCATCTGCATGAATTTCTGTTCCATAGTGAATGTTCATGAGAGCCAAACCATTAAGTCTGTTTTCATTTGTAGTGTTTCGGAAATAGTTTTTCAGTCTCCTTAGGCTCGAGAAAGACCTTTCTGGAGTAGTAGTGGATACAGGAATGGTAGCCAAGATTTGTAGTAATGTGCAAATATTAGGATAAAGGTTTTTATCGCACATATCTAGGCATTCCAAACTAGATTTCGGGGTAGGCGAGATACTTGTCATCACTGTTTTCCATACTTCAAGTTCTGCTTTAACCACTGATATGTTGCTTTCGGGACGCAGTGACGAGTACATGGAAATTGCTTCTTCAGTTTCAGAACTGGCAGTAAAATTTGAAGGTAGCACACCAGATAATGCTGATACTACTTTACGATGTTTGGTAAACCTTTCAATCAATTGTTGAATTGTATGATCAAGAAATGGAATGAACAAATTAATTTTGTAATACGTGCATACATCCAATGCAGGAATGTTCGGTCTATTTAATTGTCTTCCGACGACGCGTGGCATTCGCAGTATACCACCATTTTCTTCCAGTAAAACCTTTGCGTCTTCATAGAGAAGAAGATATTCGACGTCAGTGTTGTTTTTCAGGAGTTGTAAGATATTAATAACATCATCTACATGTTTGAATGCCGTGATAAGATCGATGTCAATTGTCTGTAATTGTTTTGATAGCGACAATGTATAGCTCATAACTTTTTGAAGAATCACTAAACCCATCACAAAATCCGAAGATCGAAGCGTACTTGGCAATTGGGCGGCTTGTTGCGATGTTTCCTTATTGTGATTAAATTAGAGTTCTTCGAGAGCATTCACAATCGCTGAATAAATTTCCCTGAATCTTATAACAGCTTCATGTTTGTGGACCCACCGTATTTCACACATTGGGAGCAAGCTTTTTTGGTTACCGACGGGTAGTAGCTCTTGAATTTTTTCTTTCAACAAAGCAGTGCGTTGAGCAGAATGTCGAAAGTAGGAACCAACAGACTGCACAATCCCAATGCAATTTCGGACATTTGCTAATGAACATGAATCAGCAATAGCAAGGTTGAGAGAGTGTGCACTACAGTGTACATAAAGAGCAAGAGGACATTCTTGGCGAACATAAGCTTGGGCCCCGGGCAAATACCCATTCATAGCTGCAGCCCCATCGTAACCTTGACCAACCACATGAGAACATTCAAGTCCATGCTTTTTCTGAGCTGTAATAATAAGATTTGCGAGACCGGATCCTGAAACATCGACCGTTGGAATGTACTCAAGGAACATCTCTTTAAGTATATGGTGTTTATTATCTGTAAAATCAACATATCGAAGACATAACGAGACCTGTTCTACACGTCCGATGTCGGTGGTTTCGTCAGCCAGAATCGCAAATAGTTTGTCTTTCTTTACTTTTTCAATTATTTTATGTTGAATTAATTCACCACAAATGTCAATTATTTCGTTTTTGATCTGAGGGCTTGTGTACAGGGCATTCTTCTGTGAAGTATTCAAATGCTCAGCCAGATCTTTATCTCCAGACTCAGCCGCAAACCGCAATAGGGCTCTAAAATTACCATCATTCTGTAGTGGTTGTTCAGATTCTGGTGATTCTGGTGTAATTTGTATGCGCCCCGAATCGATTTTGCCTCTCAAGGAGATGCCTTGTTTGCAGCAAAAAATTATTGCTTTTACGATAGGGATTATTTTCTTTCGATTCTCCTCTTGTTGTCTCTTTCTTTCAGAAGACAGCTGTTCAGTGACCGAAAAAGCCTGCGAAGACATTACTTTTAGAAAGTTATCTGCCAGTTCTGAATTTCGCTTGTGGTATCCCGATTTCGCATGAGCTTCAAATATTTCTAGGGCATTTTTCAACTTACAAAAAGGTTCGGTTACCAACTGGCCGATCCTTTGATAACCGCCTTTACCTTCATCAAGCGAACGTCCCATTACCACGTAAACTCTGCAGTATGCTCCACTTTTATATTCCGAATATGACAACCAGGGGAATCTCTCCAACCATTTTAATTGAAAGCGCAAGTTTCGTTTTGTGGAAATAGGAAACTTATAATCTCTGGGTGGGTTCCATGGCGTTTTTAAAATTTGGAATTTTTTCTTGATTCGCGTAAAAACCAACATCCAACTTAGCTACAGTTGTAAAAGATGAGGTAACAGGCAAGCTGACCTGTTGCAGACTAGATGTAGATTCGGCAGTTGAAGGTATCGAACAGGGCACCAGCGGCATGGCATCGATTTCGACATTCGATATTGTGATTGAGGTAGAGGTCGAGGGCCCGCTTGTTATCACAGTCTTCTTCAGCATGCAAGGTAGCTGAAGCTTTGATAGCTAAATTCAAATTTGTTTCTTTATTCGAAACCCCTTGACTACACCACTTTTTCCAGTAGTCCATACCTTTAAGTTTATCACCCTTCCTTTTTTCCCCTCCATTTTTCGACAGTAATAATGATTTACGTATCTGTCCTTAACAAGGTCACCGAATAACACTGCACTAAAATTACTCACTTACACGGTACACTTAATTCTCTTTACTATTCGTTCACCACTTTTCACTTATATTCGCTTCGAGTTCGTATGGAGCAATACTGCCGTAAGCGCGGTCACGCGCCGCTTATATAGCAGCCCAGTAGTAGCCGTCCAGAAACTACCACAAGCTTCCACAAGGCTCCACTCATCCCGACCGAGGGGCGTGGCGAATAATCGAGAAACAACGCAAAGTTTCCATACGATACAAAATAGTTCGACTACTCGACAAGAGATGGCGTTACTGTGCGCAACGTCCACTAGTTCGGATATATATTCAATTCAAATGTAATAATTTAACTCTCTTCACTCCTCGTATTTTTTCGATATAATATTAGGTAATATTTGGCTTATAATAATCCCCCTTTGACTACGCCCGTGAATTAAATGCAGGTGAAAAATACAAAACTCTCTACATACTGGTACAGCGTTGTCGGTCTATACTATATATAAACATACAATACAAATAAATAATATAATAAACTCATCGGCAAAAGTCTTGCATCCCCCTTATTTATCTAAAAAAAATAAGTAAATCTCAATACAGCAACTATGTGTAATAAGAACTAAAGAATTTATTTATCAGAAAAATTATTAAACATAAACGTGCCAAAAATATCTTTGGATTTATTATAACATTTACCAGCAATGTATTTATACGATTTGTTATTACATCAGTTTATTTGTATCAATCGTACAGTTTTATTGCTATAAAAACCCCTAGGATTGAAATTTCTGGTTTTAACAGGGCCCGAATTATTACCTTGTACCAAGAAGGTTCCTCACGACATCAAATTGCTACCTGTTTAATTATTATTCGGAGTACTGTTAGCAGAACAATTTAAATATTCAACTGGCGATCTTGCCTCCCTACTCAGAAGTTATCTTGCTCAATATGCACGAAGAAACCGCACAGTAGCGATTAGAGCGATATAATTCCAGTTCCAACGGACGTAGGATCGTGCTACTGTCAGAGTTCCCCTGTTAAGTTACCAGCAAAGGCGTTTTCAATGGGCCAGGGAGCATCAAGCCTAGTTATTGCCTCAATGGAGAAACGTCGTTTGTATCGATAAAACAAGAATTGGTTTAATCAACGATGATTATCGTCAGAGGATTTGAAGGGAGGCAGGAAGACAATATCGCCTTAATACAGCTAGTGAAGTAGCTGCATATCAGGGCGGCAGCGAAATGTTGTTGGGAGGAATATTTTATAATGGAAGAACAGAGCTCATTCACGCCCCACAAACAATGAACGGACATTTCGACTTGGAACATATCATCAAATCTGTTATTTATCCATTACAGCAAGAAATTGATAACAATTTTATCTTTATGGATAATAACGCCCGCCCGCATAGGGCTAGTGTCGTCTAGATGGCTCTAATGAAGCTGGAATTAACAGATTAGATTGGCCGCCATTATCTACCTTTCTAGAGCAATTAACTGTAGGAACAATCCTCCAAGAAATCACCAAGAGCTAATTTTAGCCGGTCAAGAGGAATGGTCCAATTTATCACAAGACACTATTAATAGCTTAATTATTGGCATGCATCGAAAAGTTTATGCATTAATAAAAAGTAGGGGAGGTAATACTGCCTATTCGTTGAACAATATTTACATTAATTTAGCTTTTTTGAGAATATATTTTATTTTATTTTTAGATACATATGTTTTTTTAATATTTATAAAAACCAAGAACAAAAACAAAATTATTTTTTCTCATGCACGCATCCACTAATCCTTTAAGTTTTCTTTTGAAAAAATAACCCAATTTATAATATATATATATATATATATATATATATATATATATATATATATATATATATATATATATATATATATATATATATATATATATATATATATATATTACATTAGCCACATTCGGAGTGAGGCAATGAGAATGTGGCTCACATTCATCTTTCGGAACTCGGCAGATTTCGTGAACATAAATACACTCAAAACTCTGTATCACAGTTATGTGAGATCAAAGTTGGAGTATGGTGCTGTAGTATGGAACCCTTTGTATAACAGATACAAATTGCAACTAGAAGGTGTCCAGAGAAAATTCGCTAAGTTTTTAGCATTCAGACATGATGGAAGATATCCGACGAGACATATAGATCAGAATAGTCTCCTGTTGAAATTTCAAATATCATCGTTAGTTAGTCGCCGAAAATATTTACTTCTTCAGTTCATCTATAAATTGTGTAGATCCCTCATTGACTGCCCTGAACTTCTATCTGTGGTGGGCTTCCACGTGCCTTCGAGGTGTATCAGATCCTGCCCCACCTTTCATTTACCCTATGCTAGAACCAACTTCATGGTCAGGACACCTCTGTTTCAGGCCATGAAGCTCTTCAATGATCTGTGCTGCGATGTTGACATTAATAACGTATCTGCAGATCGGTTCACGAGGTTTGTCGCCTTGAAGCTGTTGCAATAATCGATAATAAATTGTAGGGATCGTTGTTGTAGCTTTATTTAAGTCTGTTATATACGCATTGATTTTGTCTTGATTTTCTTCTTTTTTTTTGTTGCTTTTTTTTTATAAATTGTCTCAAATGGATTTATTCTGTCAAACAATAAGGTTATTTTTATTATTATTATCTAAGTCTGTTATTATATAAGCATTGTTTTTGACTTGATTTTCTTTTTTATCTTTGTTATTTTTTTTTGTGAATTGTCTCATAAATGGGTTTATTCTGTCAGACAATAAAGATTATTATTATTATTATTATTATTATAATCATCATCATCATCATCAGCCTGTATCGATCCACTGCAGGATAAAGGCCTCTTCAGCATGCTTCCAACTTTCACGGTCCTGGGCTTTCCTCTGCCACTCGGGTCCAATATACTTAACGGTGTCATCAATACATAGTGCTTTCGGTCTTCTTCGCGGACGTTTGCGATCAAGCAGTATCCACTCCAGGATTGCCTTGGTCCATCTGTCGTCCCATCGCCTCGCTATATGGCCTGCCCATCTCCATTTCAATTGCTTTACTCTTCCAATGATGTCACAGACTTTTGTTTGATCCATGATCCCTGATCCATGCCCAGGACTTTCTGTCTCGTCTTGTAATGCCAAGCATACATCTTTCCATTCCCCTCTGTGCCACCCGCAGTTTTTAAATTGATTGCGATGTGAGTGTCCAGGTTTCACTTCCGTATGTCATAACGGGTAGAACGCACTGATTGAAGACTTTTCTTTTCAGGCAAAGTGGGAGTCTGCTCTTAAACACTATGTTGAGCCTACCAAATGCCTGCCAGCCCCATTTAACACGCCATTCCACCTCCCACAATCTCTAAATCCCTTCCTAAAACTGAAATTCTTCTGTCCTGAGCGAAGTTATTGAACATAACCTGACTCTTTTTCAGGTTTATTTTCAAGCCAAATGGTTCGCCAGCCCTTTGCAGTTCTTTTATGCGTCTTTGCAGCTCCTCTGGGTCTTGTGAAATGAGAATAATATCATCTGCAAATCTAAGATGGTTTAAGTTTGCACCATTGATCTTTACACCATCCTGTTCCCAATCCAGTTTACGGAATACTTCTTCAAGGCCAGCCGAGAAAAGAATAGGCGATATTGCGTCACCCTGCCGTACACCTCGTTCTATATTAATTCCCACTTCAAGATCATCAAGGTGAATTGTGGCTGTAGCTCCATCATATATCGATTCTAATAGGTTTACATAGGCTTTCTCTACACCTTGGTTAAGCAGTGCATCCATTATCGCACGCTTTGAGATGGAATCAAATGTTTTTTCGTAGTCGATAAAAGCCAAGCAGAGTGGCATGGTGTATTCGTTGTGCCTTTCTATGACCTGCTGTACAACCTGGATGTAATCCATTGGATCAGAAGTGGATGTAATCCATCCTGGACTAAATCCACTTCTGAATCTTGCTTGTTCTCTTGGTTGTGCGTCATTCAGTTTTTTTAATATTCTTTTAGAAATTATCTTAGTGAAAACTTCGTACATTACTGATAGAAGGCTTATTGGACGGTAGTTCTTTAAATCTTCCTGTGCTCCTTTTTTATGTAAAAGGATCACTTCTGCATTTTTCCATAAGTCAGGTACTTTTTGTTAACAATCTAATCTAACATCGACTTACAAAAATAAATGTTAAACGTCAACTGAGCATCTGATATGACTGAAATTTTTAAGGTTATGTTTCAGCGCATGCCATCTTCATGTCAGACTACCCACGTATCCAGATCCAAAATAACCCAAACATTTATTATGTACATATTTTAGATAATCTGAATTGTATAAAGTTTATTTTATTGTATTTGAAACTACAAACTATACTAATGTACATATCTGAAAACTATATGCACCAGTTTACAATCCGTTTATCCCAGACTCAATTACAAAACGCAGATTAATACAAAACCCTATTCACAGCACGCCAAACTTTCATTCGTCGCGTAACTTTTTATCTGACATTTTTGCATCATATATCAGTACTGAAAATTTTTAGTTTTGAAAACCACTCAATTTAATCGCATTCAATTAACGCAATATTCATTATGGCCGGGCAATCGACCCTCCACTGTCGTGACCAGCTCCAATCAAAACAGTCTTTATTTTCGCGTTGATCGATTGGACTCCTTTTTTGAAACAATATTAATTAAACGGTCTAGACTGGGGGTTTACCCCACCTACATTTCTTCTTTTTCCAATTAAGGCCGATAGAGACATTAGCTTCTTCTTCATTTTCTAATTTGGGCCGATAGAGATATAATCCTCTACCTCTTTTTCTAAATTGGATTGACGGATATGTGTAAAAGATCATATACGAGGGGCTCTCTCACATTACATAAAAAATATGTATACGTGATGTCAAAAATTAAAAAATAACACTATCGATTTTTTTGATTTACACTTCCAAATCTGACGTTAAAGTCTTTCAAGATGAATTTATTACGAGCACGACTACTTTTAGGGACGCTCCTGTCCCAATCTTTTTAACATCCCCAAACATTTTGCTTCAAAACCGCCGCAATAGTATTGCTAGGAGTCATTTGACAAATACATCGTAAAGTTTAAACTTGAAGAGATTCACCACCAAACACCAAAACACTTTTTTGAACTGCTCGACGCACGTTTCGCTAACCATGTTAGCATCATCAGAAGATGATTCAATCTAATGGGATGTGCCATTAGAGAATCGTAAGAACCGTCAATTCTGAATAGTACACAACCATTCGTTTGCCAGAAGAAATAAGAAAAAACAACCAGCGACACAGGATCATTCTTCACCAATGACAACGTGAGTTTTCACCCATCAGATTCAACAACTCAATATTTGACCGATCAAAACATCGAGTTGATGGGCCATCCGCCGTACAGTCCTGATTTGGCACCCAGTGATTTGTTAAACTACGATAAACTACGTCATAATAGCGGGTTAACGATTTTCGATTTCCAAAATTGATGCGGGTTTTCACGTCAATCGGTATGAAAAAATTTCTATGAAAATTGGTGCAAACGTATTTAGAAACACAATAAAACCATTTTCAATGATAAATATTTGTTTTTATTTAATATTTCCGGATACATAAACAGGAACTGGGTACGATTCTCCAGACTTGACCACCTGGGTTGTAGTCTCTACGCATGTATTGAGGAAGTCGAAAAGAACTTCAATGACTTAAAAACCATCGATTTTGCATTCACCAGTTACTCAAAAGGCGGTGAAAATGAAAGAGATTACCGTATTTTTTCTATAAATAAATGTGAACTAATTTATTTTAAACTTACGTTTGTTGTTCGAAAATTAGGTAAATTAATTCATGTTTTGGGTTCCGTTCGATGAAAACTAAATAAATAATTTCCCAGCCTGACCACTCGACAATATATATGAATTAAATTTATATCTCCAATAATTCCATCTAATTTTCCACTAAAATTATTTTGCCACTATAATAAAATTAAATTTCAATATAAATCACGTTTATATCATAGTATACTAATTGCAGAAAAATTATACCGATACAGAAGAGGTACAAAACGTTTTAATTTACAACATTTCAATTAAAATATTAATCTGTAACATCGAAAAGTTTGGGACGTTGTTGAATAATTAAATTTATTATTAGAGAACACGCCAATATTTCATCATCTGTTAATATAGAATAAACATTTTGTCAAATAAATATCGGAAATTATTTAATAATGAAAAATATTGGTTAATCATCCCGATTTATTTTGTTGCTATTCAACTCAGCCTTATGGTATGGGAGGTTGTTATTGATGTATCCGGAATAATAAACAAACACAAATATTTATCATTGAAAATGGTTTTAGTGTTTATCAAAATACTCTCCGCGATGATCGATACACTTTTGAATACGTTTCAGTCAATTTTCAAAGCACTTTTTGCATTTCGATTGAGATATCTCCAAAAAATGCATTTTGAACGTACTTCTTCTGGTATCGAAAATAGCTGACCAGGTAGTTTATTCTTCAAGCTCAGGAACAAAAAGGAATTATTGGGTGCTAGATCAGTACTGTACGGCGGATGGCTCACCAATTCGATGTTTTGACCGGTCAAATATTAAGGTGTTCGACCCAAAGTGTGAGAGTTCGCGTTGTCATTCAAATCAAAGTTCATCAGTCAAAGTCTTCTGGCAAATAAATGTTTTGTACTATTGTATAAAAGCCATTCTCTTCTAATGAAAGAAGAAGAAAGAATGAAAAAAGGAAAGAAGGGAACTTCCCCGCAAAAAGTCTTTTTCTGGTACATAATTCGACATATTCAAAGCTATGAAGTTACATATTAGACAGTGTAGCCGCTATAACGTTTCAAATTTGTATTGTATAAAGTTATTCGAAAAATTCTCTCTGCTTATTTACTTACTTAATACTTATTCATTCCATTTACCAGCAACATTTTAGATTAGAGAATAGATAGGTCACACGGTGTCATATCAGACATATAGAGTGTGTCCAGGATAAGGACTTACCACCCCCCTTCACATTTGTATTCCTTGACCGAGTTTCATAAACTTTATTTTGTTGGGTAGATCTCAGAAAACGGTATTATAAACAAAAACCAACAACGCATTCTTGATCAGCACCGCCTTAAACTAGAACATACCCATTTTTATGATTCTAAATTACTGGGTGTCCTTGATATTATTTTATGATATTTTTACAATAATAATTAATAATTAATCATTTTTCTAATAATTATAGACTTTTTTTTAACAAAAAACTTCCTTTAAGTCGATCTAAATTGCCATTATAAAACTTAAATACTAGACATTTGAATCATTCCGCCATTTTTTATCAAGTATTTTTCAATACGTCGTCGGATATTATTCATTAACAAACTGTTATTACAAAAATACACCAAAACACTATTTTTATATTCTGGACGCACGTTTCGCTAACCATGTTAGCAACATCATCACCCTTGAAGTTACTGGCTTACCGCCAATAGATTATGTGGATGGTTTTAGTATTGTAAGAAAGTCTTGATCGACTTTGGAGGTTAATACGAAGATGGGGGCGTGCCAGAGTTGGCCGGTAAGTGTACGCGCTGTGTTACCAGCGCGGAGGGAGGGCTTGACGGCAGCGTGACCTAGGCCGTGCTGGCCGAGCATATGTGGTTGTATTCTGGAGAATTTTTGCTGAATGTTGAGGGGTGAGTTGATTTGTGACTGAAACAGGCACATCACTTGCTGCATTTGGGCTGCGACTCCGGCCATCATGGAGGTCGGATCTGCAGGTGCTGGTGGGAATCGCTTTGGAGACGACGTCTTCGAGACTGGTTTCCTGTTAGGGTTTGCGCTGCATTTCGAGTAGTTCGCTGTGTGTGAACCGTCGCAGTTGCAGCATTTTTGCATTTGGTTGAGGTCCAGTTTGCATTCACTGCTGCGGTGTTGACCCGCGCACTTTCCACAAACTGATGATTCTTCACATTGGGACGAGACGTGTCCGAATTTTTGACAATTAAAACACTGGCGTGTTTTGGGTTTTCTGATTTGGACCACTACTTGAATGGGCTGGTTCAAGATGCGGTTAATTTCCATGATGTTGGTTTCGTCTGACTGGACCGTGACTTGGACAATCGCGATCGGCGTCTTCTGGTTGGTTTGCCATCTTATGATGTTTGTCGGATGGAAACCCATATCCGTTAGCTCGTGTCCGATTTCGTCGGTTGTGATGGATTCCATTATTCCTCGCAAAAGGACGTGGAGGAATTTGTGTCCGTTGTAGAAGGCTTGAAAAAGGTAGCTTTTTTCTGTGAAATGCTGTAGGATTTCAATTCTTATTCTAAAAACTCCTTACTTTATATAATGCTCGCTTAGCATTGTAGGCGGGGCGACAATGCTAATCAAACGACCAATAGCAAGTGAGGACCTAGAGCAGTAGGAACAGAGAACTCGAAGGAATAGGACCGTTGTATCTGTTCATACTACTGGTACATTTACTGATTTTTATACTCTCATAAGCATCTAATTGCCTATTGTTGGTTTGGTTTTTGTTGGTACATGTTTTATTGATACATGGTTATTGTTGGTACATGTTTTATTAATCTTAAATTATTGATATCTATGCAATGATCATTCTCAAAAATATGTTGAGCAACACAAGATTTATTGGGCCTATTGTATCTTACTTGAGCTATATGTTCTTTGAACCTTTTTCCGATTGATCTTCTCGTTTGCCCAACATACCTTTGAACGGAATCCTTACAAGAAATTTCATAAATACCCGACCTTTCCATTGGAGGAGTTTTATCTTTAGAATTACCTAATAAATGTCGTAAGTTTAAACCAGCATTGTATACCAGTTTTAGATTGACATTCTTAAAAACATTTTTTAAGCCTCGCGTTAAATTATGACGAAAAGGTAATGAAACAAATCTTGAGGTGTCTCTTTCCAATTGAAAAGTCGAGTTTTCACGAACTAAAACCTTATATCTATGTTTTCTAATTATCTTATCAACTAACGAGGGAGCAAATCCATTACACTCGGCTACATTCCTAATATAATTCCTCTCTATTTCATATATTTCGTTATTAAGCGGAAAATTGAGTAGTCTATGTATTAAGAAATTGAAACTAGCCATTTTATGACCAATACAATGATAAGAATCGTTAGAAATATATCTAAGTGTAGTGGTATTTTTTCTATATATGTCAAACTCTAGACAATTATCCTTATTTTTAATAATCAATACATCTAGAAATGGTAATCTGTCATTGTTTTCAATTTCAAATGTAAATTTGTTGGAAGGAAATTGATTATTTAATTTTGAGATAAAATTATCTATAGAGTCAACGTTTGTATCAAAAACAGCAAAAATATCATCCACATACCTTAGCCAACACTCTCGGGAAATAATTGAAACAACTTTTTGCCTCGACCTCAAACCTGCTCATGAATAGATTGGCTAAAAAGGGGCATAATGAATTCTCCATTGCGGTCCCCTCTCGCTGTTCAAAAAACGTATTATTAAACTGAAAACAGTTTTGTTTCATGTAAAGTGTAGTAAGCTCCATATACTCAGATACAAGATCGTTGTCCAGGCTATTTTCCACAAGTAACTCCCTCAAGTAACCCGAGGTATATGGAATAGGTACGCTCGGGAACAATGACGATACATCAAAGGAAACTAAAACGTTCCCATCATGTAATTTGATATTTTTGATTTTATCGATAAATTCCAAACTATTTTTGATAGAGAAAGAAAGTTCACGATAAGGTAAATTTTCAAATTCCTTTGACAACCATTTTGCCAAATCATAAGTTGGAGAACCTATTGCCGAAACAATTGGACGCATAGATTTCTGAGGCTTATGAATTTTTGGCAGTGCATACAGTTTAGGAACGAAAGGATTCGATACCTGTAATTTCCTTTTCAGAGCAAGGTTGACAAGATTGTTACATTTTTTCAGTGTGTTTTTAACATCTAATACCATTTTTGACAAAGGGTTCTTATTTAATTTTGTGTAAGGACCATTGTCGATCAAGTTGTTCACTTTTTCGCAATAGTCCTTCTTGTCTAATATAACAACCTTATTTCCCTTGTCTGCTATTAAATAAAAACAATCCTTCTTTCGCAAACGTTGAACAACCTTCATATTGTTTCTTGACTTTACCGGTTTTTTAGAAATGTGGTTTCTACATGCCTCCCTTGTAAATGCCTTGGAGGCCTCGAGCAGATGTTGAATGGCAGTTTCAACACCCGCAACGATGTCCTCCAACACATCCCCAGTGTGAGGCAGCGCAAACTTTAAACCTTTGTTGAATAAATTCATCTCCTGTTTGTTAAACGTTTGCGAAGAAAGGTTTTCTACTATATTAATGTCTTCCTGAGAACCATGTTTGTTTTTGTTTTTATTAATACCTAATTTCTTCAGTTTATTATTTAATGTTGACATTTTTTTGACAAACTTTGAGTTGATAGCGACAAACATGTTTCTCTAAAAAAGGCACCAACATTCGAAATGTATGTTAGAAAGGTTATGAGTAAGTTTTTTGTAAAGTCCATAAGCCTGAATTTCAAGCATACTTCGTTTACTGTACAGAAATTTGATTTCCAAATCAAGCCATTTTTGTTTTGTAAATCTCTCTACTCTATCACTTACGTTAGACTTTGGAACATCAATTTTAATAAAATTTGGATAAACTGACTTAGCTTAACTTATCTTAGTACTGTACTTGCGATAAAGATTCAGTTCCGATGACCGTGAAGCCATTGAAGAATACACTGCGGGTTTGAAACCTTTGGCGTTACACCAACAAACTTTTATTACAAAATTTTTTTCACAATACACCAAAATACTATTTTTATATTCTGGACGCACGTTTCGCTAACCGCTTTTCTCAATTGTTGTTTGGTAATGCTACGGCAAGCCTGCCTAATACGATGACAACGATCGTCTCGAGTTTGGAACCTCGAAACATAAATCTTATTTTGAATTGTCCCCCAGAGAAAAAAATCAAGAGGCATGAGGTCCAGGGATCTCGGCGGCCAATCAATTACAGGACTGTCGGGCAATCGAACAACCAAAATACCATCATTCAATGTGGGTTATCTTGAGCCCATAATCTAATATTTTGTGATGATACGATACCATTTGTCGTTAAAGTGGCTTCATCTGTGTATAAAATATTTTTTAGAAATATAGGATCTTATATGTACGTGTCTCATACCCATAAATAGTATTCTATTCTTCTTTCAGTGTCACCAATTTCAAGTGTTTGACGAAATTTGAGTTTAAAAGCTTTCCTGTTACTTTTCTTCAAGCATAATCAGATAGTGCTTTTCGGGATACTTAAAATTCTACTAGCGTCCCTAACGCTTGGGTGTGAATTCTCATAAAATCATCAAGAACTAATTGAGTTGCTCGAAATTCACGAGAACGATGCTGATTAGGAAGTTTATTAACAGTTCCGTTTTGATCAAAATATTGGTTTATGCAAGAAACTGAAGTATGATTAATATTCCGTTCTGGATGATTTTTTTGCTGCATTCATTCAACACAAATCAATCAGTTAAAGTGACATTTTTTAATTAGTTTACAATTTTTGATTTCCATGGCATACATAGTTTTAGTAAGAGAAAGTACATGAAACTATTAGAAAAATTATATAAATATCACAAATATCTGGAACACCCAGTAATTTAGAACCATAAAAATCGATACAGTTTAGTTTAAGGTGGTGCTGGTCAAGAATCCGTTGTTAGATTTCTCTAAAAAAAAAATCTTAATAGTACTTCTCGAAAATGGGACCCATAAAAGCTGATGCAGTTGGTCATGATATTAGCAAACAAAAAACATGTGATACACTTTCGTAATGCCACTCTAATGGCACTATAACCACATGCCCTTTTATCCCAAAAAAACAGGCGATCATTTGCTTCAAAGTGCTTTTTCCACTAACAACAGTTGTTTGGTTTGACTCTTTTTGAAACACCATACATTCGACTGCTATTTACTTTCGGACTCATTTATCACCTGTGTAGGTGTTATACACAGGTTTTGGTGCACCACAATTGTATTTTTTGAACATTTCTTTGCAGCAATGAACACGAGCCTTTTTTTTTGAGCAATTATCAAATTATTCGAAATCCAACGCGCACAATCTTTTTCACGGCTAAATGTTCATTTAAAATCTTGTGTATTCTTGTCGTACCAATACCCAGTGGTGCCTCAATCTCACGTTATGTCACATGACGATCTTGCTGTATCAGTTCGCACACCTATCGCTGTTTTCTGCCACAAGAACCCAATTTGGACGACCTTCTTTAAATTCGTCCTTGAGCACACAACAGCCACGACTGAATTCACTAAACCAGTGATATATAGATAGTACAATACTATCTACAACTTTTCTAATTAATGTTGCAAAACTTGCACATAATCTAGCTTAAAAGCGTATATAACTCTAGCGTAAAATAGCGTATATAATATCTAGCGTAAAAGCATATATAACTAGCATTGTCCATTAGAATTACGCCTTCTTTATGCACTTTGGGCAAAATATTTATAAACGAGTTTTTGAAAAGTTCTGTTGTGGTGTCGTCATGGTTGTCCAAAGATGAATGTTTAATATTTTTGGAGGACACCGTCAAGGACAAGGAGTCTCATGTGTATCAAATCATGTTTCATCAAGATAGATAATGGGGCGATTTTCTAATCTGTATTTTTATAGAGTTTATGTAGTTAAACCGCCATCGTCGCAATCGTCGTGATTCCATTAATATTTGTCTTTTATTAATGGTCCGAAATACAAATCCCATTTGAGATTATATTCTCCTGAGGCTAGTTCTGATGCAAAGAATGTTGGTTTTATCTTTTGGCCTCGGCACAATATCTTTAACTCTAGACAATGGGGTTTTCGTTAATGAAGAAGTTTCTGATGCGGCTGCATTTACATTAAGCCCCCTGTTCAATAAAAAAACATACACATATTTAACAAATTGCTTAGTATCGGGAGATAAAGGTTTTCATTTAAAATTAGCAGTACCGGAGGAACTATGATCATTATCTTGCCAAGAACGTCAGATTTTTAGCACATTTGGAATATCAAAAAATACGATCGAAAGTATAGAACCGCACTGTTTAAGAAAAGAATGCGAACTAAACTAAAATACAACAAAACTATTAAATCAGGTATAAAATTTATTTTATCTTGTTAACTGTTATTTTAGAAGCTGGCTGTGTTTAAGTTTCTTGCAACTTTGCCGGGTTTCGTTATGGCGGGGGTTGTTAAGAGTTTATTGCGGCCAATCCGTCTGCGATATATCTTGAAACGCACTGTACGTATAGAGTTAACAATATCAAACTTTACGATGTATACGTCAGATAACGTCTAGCAACACCGTTCTTACCAGTTGCAACCCTCGTACTAGGTAGGCAAATGAAGTAATGAGGCTGGTGGATCCGACAACACTGTTGACTTGCCTTTTATATGCGTCTTCAGTGCGAATTTGAACGTGGATTGGATTTTTCTGGTGCGTTCTGAAAGCTCAAGTGAACTACTATCAGAGGAAATAAGTTCCCAAACCACACTTTCTAAAGCATGATGCATATGCCTCCCTAAAGAAGAATATATACCAACAGAATTATCACTATTGATATATCATTATTGATACAACAAATCATTATCACTAAAAACAATTTAATTCAGTTCTGCATACTAAACAAATGGAAGCACTTTTGTATTGATACTCAGTTATTGAAGGGAAGCATATATCAGATCGATTCGAAAGAAGTCAGTGCAAAGAGGATACAAAATGGACTCTTAAAACATATGATGCGTTTTCAGTACGAATATCACGTTTGCTTTCAGATTTGGACACAGTGTGACGAAAAATTTTACAAAATTTCAGTAAGCCCATGAAAACAGTGTTTTGTTAAGAGGTCAGGATTTCAGATGGTTTAAGACATTCTCAGAAAATCAAGACAAGGGAGGTTTTCAAAATACCTTTTGTAGAAGCACAAGGACGGCTGATTTTTTCAATAAAAATGACCCTCTCTTTCTGGAACGTGTCAGTAATGGTGTCGAGTGTTGTCGCTCGAAACTGTTGTCACTCATTTTCAGAAAGCGCTAGCAAAATCTCATTCACGAAAAGAAATGCTCCGGACCACCAAGTGAGTTTAGGGAGGGCAAACTCGCGTTGAAGACGCATCATATGTTAACCTACCTTTCCAAAAATGAACCTAACAGTGTTGCTTGGTCAAATTATAATTAAATTTACCATTTTTTTTTTTATCAGGGATTCGATATATAGAAATTGGCTCCAATGCAAGGTTGGCAATACGCAACCAGGCAAGTTTTATAAGCCAAAAATATATCCAACGTGTTTCCCAAGAATTTAATAAAGAAAATATAACATGATTTACTTAATTTACGTATATTCTATATTGGAGACATACTGTACATTTAATTCAGACAGATTTGCGAAACAGTGAATATACTTCAAAATATTTCCCACAATAAATCCAGGAAAAATATTTACCACCCTCTTTTGTTCGCCAAGATATTCTCTCCCGACCATCAAAGAAAAACCGCAGCTGTTTTTTCTCCCGTTTTTCGTTCATAATATGGGCCATCCTTCATTTTTACAATGAATTGTTTTCGTATAAGACCGACGAAAAGAACCCAGGTAATTTTATTATATATCTAGAAAGTTACATAATTGCAAATGCAAAAGATTTTTTACAAGCTGAGCGTAGACCCGCAATAACAAAAGGAACAGAAAACAAAAAAATACGATAATTGTTCTCCTGAAAGGTACAATTCTAATTGATTAAGTTGTTAAAGCAAAAAAATTAATTTATGTGATATATATTGCCACATTTTTCTTGTCCAAATTTCAATGCACTTATTAAAATGCAAGTATCTGATTGTTATTTTTTCCTGACAACTTTTCCAAGATCATAACGAATACAACAAAAAAGAATTACGCATATTCACTGTTCGAATCGTGAGTTCTGGTCTTGAGTTCATACAAAAATCCCATAGAAAAAAACACTTATAGTTTTTCCCGAAGTTTCCAATTTTCCGGGCAACTTTTCCAATTTTTCTTACCCTAAAAACCTTATTCGAACTATTACAATCATTAAAAAAAAAATAGCCATATCGGTCGAGCCATTCTCCAGTGATTCGCTTACCAACGAACAGCATTTCATTTTTATTTATGACTAGCTAACCCTACAGACGTCCTATCCAAATTTCAGTAAATTTGTTTGTGGTCGTTTTATGAATTTGTTAGCTTTTCTTCTTTTTTTTATTTCGAATTGTCTGGAGTAAACTCGAAGAAATTTACCACTAAACACAAAACCACTTTTTTTTCTTCTCCAAGCACGTTTCTCTAACCATCTGAGCATAATCAGGACATGATCCAATCTGAACTTAACGTAATGGTTAACGAAATACACGTCGAGAAGTTTAAAAAAATTATTTGGTGTTTGGCGGTAAACCTTTTCAAGTATTGTGTTTTATATCGAAGGTTCCAATTTAAAAATTGATATGTCTGAAGTGCTATATGTATACCGTAACCAGTGAATAGGTTCTGGGGCAGTTTTCACGGTTCTTACGTACTTAAACTTTGTCTCCAGCCATTATCAAGATATCAACCGATATCGCACTACTGGGACACCCTGTATAATAGTAGTTTATTCATAATACCCCTTGCACTGCGCAACAGACACATCTAAACTGTTAAAAATATTATGAAAAGAAAAACGATGAAAAAAAAAATCAAAATGGTAGAGTAATATTTGCTCCGTCATTTACAGTGCAGTAATGTAAAGGTATTTACAGAAGAAGATTTCCTTAACTAGAAACGTATCAAATTTACCTCTGCATTTACCATCAGCTCCCGCGATCCTGATTAGAATTGAAGTCTCCAATTTCACGTCATTCTCCAACAATATTTGCATCGTATAATAACGCCGACAGTAAACCGATATTTTAAAACGAGATAACGAAAGCAGACGAAGCTTCAGCTTCATTAAAGCGTCAACATCAAAATTTTAATCGTATATTTTACGGCTTTAACCCCCATCATATAAATAAGCCTTTAAAACACCTTTTATCAGTTTAATATGCGAGAGTGATCTCTAAATTCGTGCGTTCTTTTACAGGGCGTTTTTTAAATGTTTGAGTATAATTGTACGAGGGTTGCTTTTTATGTACCCGGAATAATAAATAAAAAATATTAATCTTTAAAAATGGTTTTGTTGTTTTTCAAAACATTCTCCGCTAATCATTTATTATTCATTGTCATTTTATGGAAGCCCCAGTATTTTTAGGTCTAAACGTTATCCATTATATTTTCTAAAAATCCTCATTCTATCATCTTATCTATTAACCTATAGTTTCATCTTCCAATGGACATCTTTTAATCTGAAAGTAGATTATAAAGGGTACTACGGTTTATATGCTTAAATAATCCTTTGTTTAATTCCTGTCTTCCATGGCTCTCAACGATGGTCCCCAAATGTTAAAAATTCTCCACAAACTCTATATCCTCAATAATCTTTGAAGTTTATTCGGGAATCCTCTGTCGAAAAACGTCTAATATTTTATCGTAAAAAGCCCTCTGAAGTTCGATTCAATATTGTTATTCGTAGCGAGGGTTTAACCCAATAAAAACTTTAGTTATAAATTAAATTCGTCAATTTTTCTCGCGCTTAAAACTCGCCGAGATTTACCACTAAACACCAAATCGTTTTTTTAAACTTCTCAACGAGCGTTTCGCTAACAATGTTAGCATCATCAGGAGATGATTCAATCTAATTCGAACACATCGGTCAATAAGTCCCCGGTCTAAAAAATCAAACACACTTTTTTACAAATTTTGACTTTATTCATCAATATATTATCATTAGAAAGCAATATAAGCATTCCAAGGCTTCTCGAACATTTCTACAACTTTTTATAGAACAATTCCTTTTTGCCTTCAAAATATACTTCAGTTTTAGCAATTACCTCTTCGTTGGAGCGAAATTTCTTTCCAGCGAGCATTTTTTTGAGGTCTGAGAATAGGAAATAGTCGTCGGGGCCAGATCTGGAGAATACGGTGCATGACGAAGCAATTCGATGTACAGTTCATTCAATTTAGTCATTGTTGCCAACGATTTGTAACATGGCGCATTGCTTTGGTGCAACATCACTTTTTTTGTTCATTTTGAGCTTTTTTGCGATCTCGTCCTTCAAACGCACCAGGAATCCTATGTAATATTCGGTAGTAGCGTTTTTTCTAAAACAATCAAAAGTTAACATATTTTTATTGTTTCGATACATTAAAACAGCCGAAAATAGAAATATATCCACTGTTCTCAAGTTCGTACGCCAATGCTATGATTTCGGATTTACTACGTGAGTTCTGAACAAAGGTTTGTCCTTAATTTACATTTTTTCAGTCGAAAATTGCCAAAACATTATCCACATATCTTAACCACACCCCTGGAAAGTTACTGAATTAATTCAACAAATAAATCCGGTTCCTCAAACACCATATTCTCCAGATATGACACCATTTGACTTTTTCTTGATCTCTGTATTGAAGAAAATTAGTGAACATTATTTCGAGTCAATTAAAGCCATTCAAGAGAGTTGGGTAACCACAATAAAGGAAATACCAGAAGTCCAGTAGAAAGAAAAAGCTAAAATAATCGGGGAAATAAGTGCATGGCGGTGAAAAGGAATCACTTTGAAAGAGATAATAAATTAGGATGCATAAATAAATACCAATGGCAGCTCGAAAGGGAAACAATTTTTCAGAGCAAAACACCATATTTTATTTCCGTTCAGTTTCTTTCCTTTAACTAATTTTACGATATTATTAAAAATTAAAATTTCCAAATTTAGAAGAACGTCTGTCGATCCATCACACTGAATAATGCGGACAAACATTCCATCCCCTCGCCACAATTTTCACATCATTGGTCGGACGTTTATCTCTAGCGACCGTACGCAACGTCATCTTATCTCTTTGTCGACGTTACATGTTTTGTTGGTTGCCAGAATTCGGGGGGTTTAACAACTTTCTAATACTTGCGATTTGGATGTAGATTCCCTGCGACCGAGCGTATCGGTAATTAGTTTTAAACACCGATTTGACGGGTACGGAGCGTTTGATATATCTCGCGTCACGTATTTCATTTGCCTCCCGAATACTCGTTTTGATTTGGGATTTGCTACGTGTGTACACACTGAATAGTAGTACATTTGAAACAAAAATAATCTACTTTTAATTGCAAACATGAAGATGTCTGATTTAAAACAGTTAATGACTAATTTAAATTTGGAGGAGAAATTTGATTTAAATACTAATGGTAGTCTCACGCCCGTGCTGAATTTGTGTCAAGTTTAAAAAGATTGTAAAAATAGGGCAAGTTACAATAAACTATTTAAATGGTTTACTCTTCAGAAACCGCATTAATTTATCTACACAACAAACAACAACCCATCCTCCAATGTCCTTGTAAGTAGTAACAATACAAAATTTTAATGTTTCCTGGTTCACCTCCTGTATAGGGTTTTAAGAGCATGAAAAGTAAAAAGGAGGAAGGGGAAGGCAAAAAAAATCAGCACAATTTTCTTCTACGCCCTCCCACTTTGAAAACCCACAAGCCGTTACTGATAAGAACTTTGTCTTCTAAAGGGTGATTTTTAATATGTCCGAACTACCGATAGGGGTTGTTGTCAAACGAAGTGTGTGTTTATCAAAATCACAGTTCTGAACGCCAAACTTCTAGAACACATCATGAATTTTGAATTATTTGCTGAATTACCGACAAATTCCATACGCATTTCCCGCTGCCCGATGCTAAAACAAAAACAAGACAAAAACTGTGCGTTTCGAAGAAAATATCACAATTATTGCTGACAGTGTTGATGAAGATCCAATTTCATCAATTCGTCGTCCATGATCACTGATTATATAATTCCGAATTTGAATGGTATTGGTCTAGACGAAATGAGATTCCAACAGGGTGGCTTCATATGTTATACAACCAACGCAACGTCGATTTATTGAAGGAACAATTCAATAAGGAAATTATTTAGCGAAACAGACCTGTTAATTGAACAGCAAGGCTTTGGATTATTTTCTTTGGGGTTTTTTGGATTATTTTCTTTGGTCTATGCCGATAAACTAGCAACCATGGACTTCCTGGAAGCCCACATAACTCGGACTATTGCAAACATAACACCCCAATTGCTTGAAAAAGTAGTCGGAAATTGAATTTAAATTTTGGACGCACTAAAAAAATCACCCCATATTTAAAAAGTCCGCTTAAAAAATATTATAGTTTATATAACATCACACCAAATCTTTTATCATAAGAACGTGTTAGTGAATCGAAACACAACGGAGAAAATCGAAAAAATCCGGATTGATATTTTTTTTGGTTTTCAAAAATGTAAAACCTAACAAAAACCCGAGAGAGATTTTCCAGTACGGTTGACGAATAGAAATCGAGCCGAGCACGGGATGGTGTGAAGCTGAAAGCGTCGATGACTGGGGCCGAAAATGCAACAGTTTACAGTTGCGCGTCTGCGTTTTCTCGGGGGTTGAAACTTTCAGGAACTGGGTTAATACCCTCTCCAACTATTAAATTGCAGATCTGCCTTTGCACAAGGGAGGGGAGATATTGCCCTCTCGAGGGAATTATTTCGTTTCGCTAGGATCATAATTTTCGACTTTTATACGTGACAAAATTCCAACCTTTAAATTGTTTTCCGTTAAAGAAGAATGATTTCCATTGTTTGCATTTCGATAATTTTCATTCGTAACATATATATATATATATATATATATATATATATATATATATATATATATATATATATATATATATATATATATAGTGTTAGATTTTCTTGGACTGCGTCCAATGAGACAGCAGAAGCTGAGTGTCATCAGACACCCAACCATTGGGTTCCACAATCTCATGTGGTGGAACACACAACAACCTGTGTCTCCGCCTAAATGAACATTTTTGTTGGTTGCTTGACGGGGAGGAGCCCCGCCTATCCCTTCAACTGGATGACATATGTTTCGTCTCTCGAAGTTCAGACTCATCAGGGGGCCGACATATACCATACCATCAAGAATAGGAGACCCCATCCACAGCCAACAACCCATGTTTTCGCCGACTTCCCGTCGGATGGCGTATATATGTAGTGTTAGATTTTCTTGTCCGGTTGAAGTGATAGGTGTGCCTCCTTCCCGGTCAAGCAAGCAACAAAAATGTTCATTTAGGAACCCAACGGTTGCGTGTGTGGTGACACTTACCTACGGCTGTCTCATTGGACGCATATATATATATATATATATATATATATATATATATATATATATATATATATATATATATATATATATATATATATATATATATATATATAATCTGTTCAGATAAAAAAAACACCAACCATTTATGGATCTTTCAAATTGAGCGGTTTTCAAGCAAAAAGATTTCATAATTAATACCATCACAACATCTGCATGTCAAATAAAGTGAGTAAGAGAATATAGTAGACCTGCAAAAACCGTTTCGAAGTATATTTCCTAAAAAATGGACAGAAAAAATGGTTTACAAAAATTGTTATTTGAAATACCTTTTCAATAAGCTATGAGTGTTCCGTTTTCACTATAATTTACTTTTTTTAAAACCAAAAAATTATCAGTTGACATACACAAAAAAATATATTTACTTTCACTCGTTACTTTATATATTACGAATTAAAGTAAAGTAAAAGTAAAGTGTTTGGGTTAGAGGCGCATCAGCAACTAGGCTATTTAGCGACTGGACCTACAGCTTAACGTGGGTTCCGAACCACGGTCATCAGCTTCCGACAAACCCAGGCCAGCACCCCCCTCGGGCTATAAACCCTTGGTTATGTGCCTACCCATAACTCTATCAGGAAACCTACCGACTGGCGAGTGACCAACGTAGAACACTTCTCAGAAGGCATCCGGCCTTACCCAGCCTTTAACTGGCGTGACTGAGGGGTCATTCGTAGTCGGATTTTACACTCTTGCCTAGAAACAATCACAAACATTTAGGAAAGATAAACGGACAGAAGAAAGAAAAATAACCATCCGAGCGCTGGAATCGAACCAGCTACCGCTCCAGCGCGGATTCGGCAAAGCAGACGCTCTTACCGCCGCACCAACGCGACCGGCTGTTACAAATTAATATAATTTATTTTTTAGTTTAGTTTTGAAAACGGGGGGAGAGTACCTTCCGAAAGGTTAACGTTAAAAGTTTGTATATTTTTGTAGAACATTTTTATATTTTTAAAATTTTGTTCGTTAGGCAAATTTATTACAAAAAAGAATCACTGAGAAATTTGTCTCCGTTTGGTTTTTTTGTTTTTACCCAGTGATCCTTTATTTACATAAGAACAGATATTTTTGATATTTTTTGAGTTTTAGATCGAGGCGAAAAATTCAAATAAAGAAAAAAAATATATTAACACGCCGAAATCATTCAGACATTGTCGGGAATCTGCACAAGACAAAAGCAGTAATTTAATAATTTATAATAATTGTTAATTTGTAATTTCAAAAAAGTAATAAATATTAATAAACAATCAGAACTGAACTTTCTTAAAATATGAAAACAATAATATATTAACGGTTTGTTCTAAAATAGTTCAATAAAATTTGATAAAAATACAATATTACCATGTAAATCCATGCACTTTTTTCATACATTTTATAGATTTGATTGCGAATTGAGCCTACATCAAGATGATCTAGATTAGTTACTCGTTTTGGATGCTGACGCTTTTTCTTCGATTTCTTGATTTTAACATTCGTTATCCTTCAACTTTTTCGAAATTGCACTAACTGTACCAATACTAATATTTAGTACAGCTGACACTCGCTAAAAATCTCCAATTAACCATGAAACCTACTAAGTTATTAATACATACCTCTCCCACAACGTTTAATGGCAAAAGAGGAGCCCCATTATCTCGTTCCTGTTCAAAATAACTGATAAGTGACGAGACAAGCTGCTTACACTGGCCGCTTAACGGTTTTGGCATTTTTTTGCAATTATAATCGCAGATTTTTTACTACAGAACTCCCAAAAACAGGAACTAAACGTATATATACTATTCTAATATGATTTAGAGGAAGGAGGAAAGAAAGTGCTTTGAACTTTAAATAATTTTTTTCTTTCTTATGGATTTAAATTGGCAATAGATTTCTCTAGATTGATGACGTCCAACCATTGTTTCCCTGAATGATTGAATGATTGACTTAGTAAATTTCCTAACTTTAACGACTTTGACACCACGAAACCAAAAGAAAAATTACTCTGCCCTTATAAGGGAAATTTTTTACAATAATTCAAAATGTTCAAAATTCAGAACTAATATAAACTCAAAATAAGATCCTCTATTCGTAGCAAATTTTCGACTGTATTTTCCAAACCCAACATCAAAAGGAAAGGTGCAGACCTTGTCTGTCAGAAGCAAATACGTTTGGAAAGGTTGACTTTATATATTTTTTCCACCCACCCATACCCTTCCACCTTATAAAATGGTCTCACGTGGGAGTCTCCATAAAATTGATTTCTTTTACTGAATAGGCGACTAATATCAGGTAAATATGGGTTATAGAAATGATTTTTTCAATGGTTCTATTATTGATGTTTCAACTGAGATTTTTATTACGTATTTCACTCGTTGGGGTGGCATGAAAACTGTTTTGATTTGAATAGAGACTGCTTCGGTTATACAGAAATTTTTTCATCGCTTTAATTTGTGAACAGGACAGATTTTTTTTATAGAATAAATAAATCTAATATATATATATATATATATATATATATATATATATATATATATATATATATATATATATATATATATATATATATATATATATATATATATTAATATAAATCTTTCGCTATGACTTTTTTTTTCTTTCGTCAGACCAAGTTGTTCCAGTCTTCCTACATTTTTCTCTCTGGCCAATCTCCCAAAACGTTAACTTTGTGTCTGAAACAGCCTCTATCCTGAATTTCACTTTGTGTAATTTTTATTTTAACTGATCTTCTATGTATATCTGTGTATTATTTAATTTCTTGGTTTTCTCGAAGCCGGTATGTTGTGCTATTTATTTGTTTGGGGCCTAAGATTTTTCTTATGATTTTTCTTTCCTCCTTTTCAATCTCCTCGATGTTTCTCTTTCTATTCAAAATGAGCGTTTCTGCCCCATATAGACATTCTGGCTTAAAGACTGTGTTGTATTGTCTCAGTTTTATGATTTTAGATATGCATTTCTGTTGTAAATATTTTGTGTGAGTCTCAATGCAGTTTCCATTTTTTGACATCTACTTTTATTGGCCGCTTTTTCCAATCCATTTTCCATGATTATTTCACCCAAATATTTGAATTGAGAGACTCGTCTGAGGTTACCATATTTTGATTTTAGAAATGATGTTTTTAGTCTGTTACAGGTCATGTATGGTGTCTTTTCAAAGGAAATTTGAAGTCCTACATTTTCTGCTATTTCTTTTAGGATTTCAATCTGTTTTTGTGCCGTTAATACATCTTGAGTCAAAATTGCTAGATCTTCAGCAAACACTAGACAATCAATTTTGATGTTGGTTCTCCCCAGTTTAATGGACTGGTCAATATTCAGAGCCGACTTTTTTTCCGCCACTCCTGTATTATTTTTTCTAGGACACAGTTAAATAAAAGTGGGTTAATTTCGAAGGGCTCTGAGATCATCCATGAATTTAACTTTTGATCTTGTGTTAGTTAGTATGGCTTTGATAATTGCCAGCGTTTTCAGATCCAACCATTGTTCTTTCAAGATTTGGAATAAAGATTCGCGATCAGCAGAATCATGCTTTTTTGAAATCCACAAATGTACAGACGAGATTTTTATTGCACAGTTTTTGATGTCTTAGGATCAACTTTAGATTCAGGATCTGTTCAGGGCAGGATCTGCCCGGTCGAAAACCTGTTTGATATTCACCAATTTTCTGGAGACTGGGAGAAGAGATATCTCTCTGTAGTTGTTTACATCCGTTCTATCTCCTTTCTTATGTAGAGGATGGATTAGAGCATATTTCCAATCTTCCGGAATCCGTTCGGTTCGCCAAGCTTTTTGTAGAATTTTGGTCATTTCCTTGATTGTACCTGGACCAGGGGATTTCAAAAGTTCAGCAGTGATTCCATCTTCACCAGAAGCTTTGTTATTTTTAAGTCGCTTGATGTGACTAATTATTTCATCTTCATTCGGTGGTAATGAATCTGGGTATATTTGTCCAGGGTTTAGTGTTGGTAATATTTTTAAGGGCTCAGGACAGTTTAGCAGTTGTTCAAAATAATTCGCAAGTTTTTTGCAATTGTCTTGGTTATTTAAAGCTAATTGTCCGTTTTATTTTTGGAAGCAAAGACTTTAGGGTTAATAGCCTGTTAATTTAGTTTTGAAATGTTTAAAAATTTCGGGTGCTATTTTTTTGGAAATCTTTTTCTATTTCATTAAGTTTCTTTTAGTTTGTCTAATTAGCTTTGATGTTTCTTTTCTTACTTCCAAAAAGATATATATATATATATATATATATATATATATATATATATATATATATATATATATATATATATATATATATATATATATATGACAGGATAACAAAAAGAAGTTTTTATATCATGCATCTCAGATAAATCTTTCCATTCCTACTAGGGTTAGGGGCGACATTGCGTAAGCAATCCCTATATATTATGTATATAGTTAAAAGGAGATTAGAAATGAAAATATCAAAATTCGGCTAAAAGTTTCCTTTTACATACTTTCAAGGGGTATTTTCTCTCGTATTAATATCGTAATGCTTTCTCGGGGTTTGTTCCCTCATTCCATTAAAGCAATATGAAATTTTTGGGCTTTGTTAATAATACTTGCTAATACGTAGCCGAACATTTTAGAATAATTAGAAACATGTTACGTTTTCTTATAAGAAGATTTATGTTTTATATACAAAAATAGATCTAGAGAGGTGGTGAATGAATTTATAAGGCATGGGAGATCTAATTTAATGGGATTTAAACGATATCACATTATTAAATACGGTTTCACCTGTTATTTAATGGGACCTCCTGTAAAGGATCGTTTTCGATTTCCTGTAGAAATCCTGTAAAATCATTTGATGTATGAGCGGATTCGGGTTCCTCTTCATTCAGAGTTTAAGATTTAAATGGTTTTAGAACAGGAAGTTCATCACTGTGTTCGACAGGTCGTAATCTTTATAGTAAATTAGAATACTGCACACTATGTTTAGACTTTAGTCCAATGTGTACTATACAGAGTGATTCCTCAGTTGGGACATTATTTGTTTCTAATACAGTTTTTTAAAAACTGAAAGATAAAAAAACTTACAATATGCCCTGTATATTTTCGCCTGTATATTTCTATATTAGTGAGGCAAGACTAGCAATCTGTAGCAATCCGGTCCAAATAATTATGTCCTCAAAACGCATTATTTGATTTGCACCTTTCAACCGACCAGGTAACAATATTAGACAAGTTTTACAACATATATGATGCGTCGATGCCTTGTGTTGATCTTCAACCTAATTCTAAAATAAATTTCGTAATCCTTTCGCAGAACCACGCCGAAATAACCATATATGTATTCTTCAAATCTTTCGTATTCCCTTGATTTATATTTGTGTGACTATTTCTAGTCCCCGAAACTCGAAACTCAAAAACTCATTAACGAAACGTTTGACACATGACAGTGTTACACAAGCCCTGACGAGGATTGAGGTGCTTGAAGTAGAAAGGATGTATTTTAAATAAAAAAACTAATTGTTTTTTTCTTTATTTATTTAAATCGTTCAGTTGTTTTTCCGGGCATACTGTGTATACATACAAAATGAAGTCTGGAGTTTATTTAAAACAAAAATGGGCATGAGGGAAGGCGATGCCCTGGCATGTATTTTGTTTAATATAGCTCCGGAAAAAGTAGTGCGAAAAGTCGTCGTCAACAATGTTAACATAACTACAAGATCACTACGAATGGCCAAAGAGGCATTTACAACCTCGAGGATGCAGTAAACTATATAGGATTAAGGATCAATGAGGACAAATCATATTCATGACAGTCATAAATAACCCAAAAGAACGCCAGATTGGACACAATATCACAATTAACGAGGAAGGTGTAAACGAGTTTCTTCTGAAGCATTTCTATATAGAAATCACATGACCTATTAAGCCAATTAATAAAAGTTAATTTGATCTTTCGAAATATCTGCATAACCGTAATGTTTCAAGAACAACCAAAATCTTCTTATTATCCCACTCCTAATTTACGGGTCAGAAGACTGAACATCATAAGCAGAATATATACGGCAATATGCGAGAAATGTATATGGAGAAGCAGATATAACTTCTAGTTATTTAACATCTACAGACAAGTCGGAAATAAGGACACAATAACGTTGATAAACATTTGCAGATTGAGGTGGGAAGGTCATGTCAAAAGGTATGCTTTCGACAATCCAGAAAAAGGGTTTCAACAGCAGAACCTATGGGTTCAACAAGTAAAAGAAGACCAAGATTACTTGGAAGGGTGCGCGATAGCTAGGTTCACAAAATTGGACAACAGAAACCAGGAATACAACTAAATATCGAGAAAAGTTGGAGAAGAGCGAGAGCGTATATATATATATATATATATATATATATATATATATATATATATATATATATATATTATTAGGAGCGTACAGATCCGGTTGGATCACGCAAAGCATCCTGACTCATTTTCGAGTGTTCTTTCTGATCCTCTCCACCTCCCTCATCCTTTCTCCGTGGACTCTCTTTCTCTCCTCCGTCCACTTTGTTCCTGATCTCCTCGAAACTTCGCTCTCTGATGCAACATTCCACATATGTATTTTGTGTCTGTACGCTCTTCTATCCTCAATCTATGTCGACCCATTTGTACCTTTTCCAGATCAGCTCTGACTTCTGCGATCCATGGTACTGTTGACTTGACTCCTTGTATGTTCGTAAGAATTCTGTTGGTGAGTCTTGTCGGTGGGAGTTTACTGATATGTCCATAGAATTTCAACCTTCTTTTTCTCATGTCCGCCGCTATGTTGGACATTCTCTCTGTGGTTTTTCTAGAATGTAGTCTGTATCCTTCCTCTGTCAGTTTTGGGCCGATAATGTTCCTCATAATTTTGCATTCATCTTTTAATATATATTCTATGCCGCTTTTTGTATGGAGTGTCAGTGTCTCGCTTTCGTTTAGTACCTCTGGTTTGATTACTGTGTTGTAGTGTCTTATTTTTGCGTGTGTGGATAGGCATTTCTTATTGTAGATATTGTGTGTCTTGCCATATGCCCTCTTCATCTTCTGCAATCAAGTCTTCTGTGCTATCTTCTCTCCTCCTGTGGGTTAGAAAATTTCGCCCAAGTATTTGAAGTGTTTGACCCTATTTATTACCTACCGCGGAAGCCTTTCTATATATATATATATATATATATATATATATATATATATATATATATATATATATATATATATATATATTGAACATGGCTTCCTAAAGCTCCAACCCATCGTTCAAGTCGCAAGAAGCGGACAACGGCTGAACCCGAACGTTTATTTGGGGAACAGACGGCTAACAGGGCTCTGACAGAAAATAAACCCAGGTCGCGTCTGTAGTGGCAACCACCGGCAACCTGGTCGGCGTTTGTTTACCCAGAGGGTGCGGCCGTACACTACGCTCCACGAATTATCAATCCCTGGTTCTAAACTCGAGATCCACTCAGAATCACCACCACCAACGCAGGAAGGAATCCACAGGCGCATACACAAACTAAAGAAACCGCAGAACTATTGAAAGACCTCGGACCAAACTCACTGCAGGAACTTACGCAAATTATCACGAACATTTGGCAAACTGAAAAATTACCAGATGAATGGAAATGTGCTCTTATACACCCGCTGAACAAGAAAGGAGTCAGAATAGATATGAACAACTACAGAGTAATCTCCTTACTTCAAGTCACTTACACAATCCTCTCAGGATGCCTTCTCCAGAGAACACAAGAAAAATTAGAACACAAAATTGGCGAGTACCAGGCAGGCTTTCGCCCTGGTCGCTCATGCACTAAATAAATATTTAGCTTAAAAACAATACTGAAATACAAAGCTATCAGAAACGAAATCGACCGAAAATCGCTTTTCAACATCCTAGAAGAACAAGGTCTCGATCCCAAACACTACGATTAATCAAACTGACACTGACTGACACAACCTCTAAGGTGAAATTTATGGGAGAAATTTCCGAACCCTTCCTAATTAAAACTGGAGTACGCCAAGGAGAAGGGTTATCCCCACTCCTCTTGGACAAAGTCATAAGGGATTGGGAAAAAGAACTGAAAAATCAAGGACAATGGAAACCAATACGACCTAGCTATACCCGCAGACAATGTCCAAAATTTGAACACCAAATACGGCAAAACACTCACTTCAAATACCTGGGCGAGATCCTCGAACCCACAGGAGGAGAGATGATAGTACAGAAGACTCGATTACAGAAGATGAAGAGGGCATACGGCAAGACACACAATATCTACAATAACAAATGCCTATCCACACACGTAAAAATAAGACACTACAACACAGTAATTAAACCAGACGTACTATACGCAAGAGAAACACTTACACTTTATACAAATAGCGGCATAGAAAACATACCAAAAGAAAAACGCAAATTTATGTATTTATTTATTTATTTTAAATATATTTATTTAAAAAAACGCAAAACTGACAGAGGAAGGATAGAGACTACATTCTCGAAAGACCACCGAGGGAATGTCCAACGTAGCGGCGGACATACGAAAAAGAAGGTTGAAATTTTATCGACATATCAGTACACTCCCACCGACAAGACTCACCAACAGAATTCTTACATACATACAAGGAGTCAAGTTAACAGTACCATGGATCACACAAGTCAGAACTGATCTGGGAAATGCACAAATGGGTCCGACAGAGATTGAGGATAGAAGAATGTACAGAAACAAAATACATATGTGGAACGTTGCATCAGAGAGCGAAGTTTCAGGATGAAAAATGATTTCAAGAAATCAGGAACAAAGTGGACGGAGGAGAAAAAGAGAATCCACGGAGAAAGGATGAGAGAGGTGTGGAGGATCAGAAAGAACACTCGAAAATGAGTGAGAATGCTTTGCGTGATCCAACCAGGTCTATACGCACCTAATAATATATTGAACATGTCGAATTTTGTGCCTGGAAACTACGATTTGGGAACAGCATTGATTTTCTGTTAGCATTTGAAGAAAACTGCTGACGAATCCCATCGAATGCTTGTCATAGTTTACGGTAACTATGCTTTTAGTAAATCACAGTGCTTTCAGTGGTATAAAAAAATCAAAAGTGGCGATTTTGACGTGAGAATCAAAGAATGTGAAAGACCACAGAAGAAGTTTGAAACAGAGAATTGTAAGCATTGCTGGATAAGGATGACGCTCAAACCCAACAATAACTCGCGAATCATTTAAATGTGACACGAGAAACCGTCTCTATATGGTTGAAAGTCATGTAAAAAATCTAGAAGATGGGACTAGAAGAAAAACCACTTGCGAAATGCTGCTCGCCATGTATAAAAGGAAGTCATTTCTCCATCGATTTGTAACTGGCTATGAAAAGTGGATATATTTTGAGAATTCTAAGCCTAGACGATCATGAGTAACTCCAGGCGAACCATCGACATCGCTATCGACGAAAGACAATATGCGTTTAGTGGGATAAATGTATAGCTAGCGATGGGTAATACTTCGAATAAAATATTTTTTCATATTCATACAATAAACGTGTATTTTCTATACAAAAAATTCGGTTCCATATTTACATAAACAGATTTCCATAACAGATTCCAAAATACTTAACATACAACATACAACCCAAAACGTGTTCAACAAAGAGTTGCTCCGTACCGTACGTCGCTACTTTTATAAATGGATTTTATTTAATTTCTTCAACACAAATATCTAGTTGTTGCAAGAATCCCTTTTTTAAATGGTTTCGATTATTTCTAATTGAAGAAGTTTTCTTAAGAAACAGAAATTATGACTGAATAAAAAAAAAATAAGAAAATTTTGTCCACATTTTATTACCGAAAAGGAACGGATTGTGCTTGTATTAAATATTTTTTAAGATTATGACTTTCGATGGCGACTAAACAAAGACTCCAAATTGTCTCTATGGCGGTTGAAGCCGGGGAACTTCCCGGAATAGGACGTCACATGTCGGTAATATCGTAAAATTGGACGGTATTCTTTTTCGTTTTTCCCTCACTGAATATTTCGTCCGATATACGAGGAAGAAATAATGGATAAAGTGTTTTATTTTTATTTTTGTTTTCAAATTTTTTATGGAGAGCTAATAATTAAGCTGATTTTCCTAAGTAAATCCCCATAAAGTAAATATAATCGGTGGTTATCTCGCTTCCGTCATCAGCCCGTGTCCATCCACTGCAGGATGAAGGCCTCTTCAGCATGCTTTCAACTTTCACGGTCCTGGGCTTTCCTCTGCCACTCGGGTCCAATACACTTAAGGATGTCATCAATCGATCGTGCTTTTGGTCTTCTTCGCGGACGTTTCCGATCAAGCGGCATCCACTCCAGGATTGTCTTGGTCCATCAGTCGTCCCATTGCCTCGCTATATGACCTGCCCATCTCCATTTCAATTGCTTAACTCTTCCATTGATGTTACAGACTTTTGACATTGATGTCACATGATCCATGCGCAGGACTTTCTGTCTCGTCTTGTAATGCCAAGCATACATCTTTCCATTTCCCTCTGTGCTACCCGAAGTTTTATAATTGATTGCGATGTGAGTGTCCAGGTTTCACTTCCGTATGTCATAACGGGTAGAACGCACTGATCGAAGACTTTTCTTTTCAGGCAAAGTGGGAGTCTGCTCTTAAACACAATGTTGAGCCTGCAAAATGCCTGCCAGCCACATTTAACACGCCGTTCCACCTCCCGGGCGGTATCCCCCCTCTATTGGAATCCTCTGCCCAAGATATATAAAGCTGTCCACAATCTCCAAATCTCTTCCTAAAACTGAAATTCTTTTGTCCTGAGCGAAGTTATTGAACATAACCTGACTCTTTTTCAGGTTTATTTTCATACCAAATGGTTCGCCGGCCCTTTGCAGTTCTTGTATGTGTCTTTGAAGCTCCTCTGGGTCTTGTGAAAGGAGAACGATATCATCTGCAAACCTAAGGTGGTTCAAGTTTGCATCATTGATCTTTACACCATCTTGTTCCCAATCCAGTTTACGGAATACTTCTTCAAGGCCAGCCGAGAAAAGAATAGGCGATATTGCGTGACCCTGCCATACACCTCGTTCTAATAGGTTTACATATGCTTCATCTACCCCTCGGCTATGCAGTGCATCCATTATTGCATGCTTTGAGATGAAGTCAAATGCTTATTCGTAGTCGATAAAAGCCAAGCACAGTGGCATGGTGTATTGGTTGTGCCTTTCTATGGCCTGCTGTACAACCTGGATGTGATCCATTGTACTGAATCCACCCCTGAATCCTGCTTGCTCTCTTGGTTTTGCGTCATCCAGTTTTTTAATATTCTTTTAGAAATTATCTTAGTGAAAACTTTGTACATTACTGATACAAGGCTTATTGGACGGTAGTTCTTTAAATCTTCCTGTGCTCCTTTTTTATCTAAAAGAATCACTTCTGCATTTGTCCATAAGTCAGGTACTTTTTGTTTTTTTTTAGGCATTTTGAGTATAATTTTGCCAGTGTTTTATGTATCGACCGATCACCAGGTTTTAACATTTCGACAGTTACACTGTCCTTTCCTGGAGCATTGCCGTTCTTCATTGAGTCTATAGCATTTATTACTATATATACATATATTATTACTATATATACATATATATATATATTTACTTTTAAAGTGTGATTGTTTTGTATGTAGCGCTATACTTTTAACTCCGATTGCCACGAGTAAACTACCTTAAATGCTTGTACGGAAACAATATCGTTGCATATAAAACAATAAACAGAAGCTACCTGAAAAGGATTTCGACACTATTGGTTATAATATAATGAAAAAAAAACCAAAAAACGAAAAAATGTAATAAACACAACAAAAAGAATAAAACAATGCAACATTTATACCTAAATAGTTTTTATTGCCTATTCAAAATATATTTTTGTGTATAATACTCGAACGTGTTTAAGAGTTAATATTTTATAAAAGCAAATATTAGCCTGGGATATTACTATGTTGTGAAAAATATTATTTTTTTTTATTTTATCTGCATTTTATGAAGCGTATAATCTACGTGAGGGGGGTTTATATATTTTTGTCGTCATACGTCATGGCTCGACTCGAAATAAAAATTGCCTACGAGATACAGTAGTTTTTTTCCTTTATTTGTATTTTGTTACCGATTCTTTTAACACCGTTTTGGAATTATTCCAATTGATTTTGTGACCCAATTCCCATGCGTGTTGACAAATTCTAGATTTATTAAAATCGCCCTTTCTAAGAAGGTTTTTATGCTCTTTTACTCTAACATCTAACATATGAACCCATATGTCACATCTAACATCTAACAACTGGTACATTAATAAATAAACTCACCACGTCAAAACTAACCATTAAATTTTGGTTTGTAGTTTTAATGTTCGAAATTTTATCTAAAAAATCTGAAGTACTTTTAATACATGAATTTGTTCTACCCGAAAGTGGATTTAAAATGTTTAATAAAAAATTTGCTGGTATATAACATGGGGAATCTATACTACTAACTATAGGGCGAAGCGGTATATTAGTTTTGTGTATTTTTGGTAGACCATAGAAATGATGTAGTTTACTATAATGTGGTGTAAGGTGTGATCTTTCTAGATCTGTAAATTCACGTTTGTGTTTATATAATGTATTGTACATTTATCTCTCTATTTTTAATGTTGGATCTGTAGGTATTTTAGTGTAATTTCCCTCATCAATTAAAGTTTTAATTTTGTTATTATATTTTGTAGTGTCCAGAATAACTGTGGCGTTACCTTTGTCTGATGGCAATATTTTAATAGATGTGTCTTTTTTTTATTTATCTATAGCTAACCTTTCCTCATGGTATAAATTTGATTTGATTTTAAATTGTTTTTCTAAGAAAATGAAATAAAATAATAAAAAATAAAATCTAATATATGAACACGCCACAATCATTCAGACATTACTGAGATACAGTAGGCCTGCAAAAATTTGGAGTTTTAATTCTCTTCCTCTTCGTCGTATTCTTCTTTACAGAACAGTCATGACCTATGGAAACTAACTTATGTAAGTTAAATCCATGGATCAAATAAAACACTAAACACAAAATTTTTATTATTATTATATACAAAGATAGAGGAAAGAATCATCCATGAAACCAAATAATCACTAAACACCTCAGAAGCTTCTTTTTCCGTGACATTCTTGAATATATTTTGGAACAGTCTCTTTTTAAACACTAGCAATAATCTGCCATCATGTGCGTATTGCATGTTCGTTGGTAGCGGTTCTTCATAGTGTAAATATCCTGGTAAAATATTTCATCTTGTTCCTCAGTGGTGTCTCTTAAATGTTGAGGAAAACGGTTTAAGTGGGTGTGCACCTTATGTGGTGTAAATGGTAGTGCACCTTAATACTCATGCTAGACCCAAGGAAAGTGAAACTTGTTTGAACAAGGGAACTGAAACAGAACAAAACTGAAACAAAGTTCAACATAGCGTTCAGCTTATCGTTTGCCCAGAAAATTTGCGACAATATCAATTTAGTCTAGGCTTTTTACTCAACCTCATTCATCGAATTTATGAAGGCTGGATCCTTAATAAGTTGTCTTCTTTGTGGGCCATCAAATATTCCTGCTTTGATTTACCAATAATATACCTCCGTACTCAATCGAGGCATTTTTTTTCAATTTTCAATAATTTTTAACAATTTTAGACTGATAAAGTAACTGTCAAAAAATTGTTTGTGTCCGTTATTAGAAAGAATCTGAGCCTTGTCTAGTAAAGTTATTACCACATCTCCACCAAGACCAAAACGTTTTTCCGAGTTTTTCGGAGGAAAGAAATCATATAACCGCTAGTGGTACAAATAGCTCAGTTTTTATATCCAAAACGTATGGGTTTTTCCTTCATCAATGTTCAAGAATCATGTTCTCGTCGATTGAGAGGGCCTTTTCTAATCCATCGTGATATCTAAAATTCCTATTCAATGCTTCAAGGAAAGGACGAACTTTATAAAGCCCATCGTTCTGATCAATATTAGCCGTATCACTGAATTGTAAATGTAGCAGTAACATAGAGCGTAGATTGTTAGACAAGATTTTGTCATTTAGAGAAAAGCAATGCCCCCAGTAAAACATAAAATTCGTCTTTAATAAAATTTTCCTGATTATTTTTTGCATTTGTATAGTGATTTGTTTCCTGAACAATTGTTGATGTCAGTTCTTCGTCAAAAAATAGAAGAAAAAAATCAACAGGAGTTTTAGCAATTTTAGCCTCCTAAGACACACACAATTTCTTTATTGAAAAGTTAGGAATTTTTTTTCCCGTTTGTGAGTCCTTTTGCTTTGATTTTCTGTCAACTTACGTTTTCGACTTGTTTGTGGTCATCACTCGGTCCAGTCTGTGGAAATAGTTATGCTAGAGGTATCAGATCTTCATCAAACTCATATTGCTTTCTAACTCTTACTTCACAGTTTTTACAAACTCATCACTAAATTCAATATCCTCAATACCACATTCACATAATTACTAAAATAATCACCATTTTGAAGAATAATGCATCGAATCGGTCCTATAATACTGATTTAGCACCTTGTGATATATATTTTTCCGAATACCAATAATAAATTGAGTAAATATCATTTTAAATATCTCAAAGCGTTTTTAATTTGTGTCTCTTCTTATTGCTTGCAGAAACTTTCGCAAAAACCTACGTATTAGGTAAAAAATACACAAAAAAAGAATAGTCATTGACCCAGAAGGGAATATCTTATTTATTTTCGACCTTTCGATCATCAATTTGACCCTGACGAAATCCATTGGGAGTGAACACTCCTGACCTTGGGCTGTTAATTAGAAAAAGCTCGAAATAGTTGGTGTCCTCAAGCCGGAGCTCTCCCATGGGGATTTGGATGGGGTTGGAAGCGGAGAGAAGGAGGCAATACCCCTCTTTTACCGATTTAATTGAACTTTTGGCATCGTGGGAAAATGTTTACTTATTATAACAAGCTTTGCGTTAATTAAAATAGAAAGAGTTGGGAAGGGGAATGATTTAATTTTGAATGTTTAATTTTTATTATGAACAATTTTTTTGTACCATGACTTTTGTTGCAGCCTAATTAATATATAGAATAATATGTAGATTACAAGGGCCGTACATAAAGTGGTGAGATTTAACGTTGAACCAGGCATCATTGTTGCCTTTCCCTTTGTCAGGTGCTGCAGTTAACAATTTTTTTTTAAGTTGTCTGTTGCCAGATTGCCATTAAACATCATAACCTTCCTTTAGCGAATCATTTTTACAATTTAAACTGTAATAACAATTAAAAAAACACTGTGTAACTAAAAAAATGTTAATACATGTTGAAAGTATTGCAAGTATCGTCGATTTAGTACCTCTAGATAGAATCAGCATATGTAAAATGCTTTGTTTAAAAACTATCGACATTTGTTAATACTTGAATGGTTATTAAAATAAAAAGAATATTAATATACCAATGCTATATATTATACGCAAGTATAACATAGAATAAACAACTAAATATATACATTCACCTATATTTTCATTAATACAATTATTTATTTTCAATAAAGTAAATACTCTCCGTCATACCATTTTATTATTTCATTTTCTGTTAGCTTGATTGTTTTTTCTTGATTAAAGCTGTGTTTCTTTCCTTCATATACCTCCCCAAAAATTTATACGTTTTAGGGCAACATTGGGAAGTTCCATAAGCCCTCGTCTTGGATCACCTTTTTTGCATTTAAAACCTACTTCTTTCAATACGTCGCACAATGACGTACATACAATGGCGTCGATCTACTAAACCCTAAACAAACAAATCCGGATTCATTACCACCGAATGAAGATGAAATAATTTGGCAAGTCAAGCGACTTAAAAATAATAAAGCTTCTGGTGAAGGTGAAATCACTGCTGGACTTTTGAAATCCGCTGGTCCAGGTACAATCAAGGAAATAACCAAAATTCTACAAGAAGTTTGGCGAACTGAACCGATTTCGGAAGATTGGAAAGATGCTCTAATCCATCCACTACATGAGAAAGGAGATTGAACAGATGTAAACAACTACAGAGGGATATCTCTTCTCCCAGTTTGTTACAAGATTCTATCTCAATGTCTACGAGACAGCACAGGGACAATTAGAACCTAAAATTGGTGAATATCCAGCAGGTTTTCGACCGGGCAGATCCTGCCCTGAACAGATCCTGAATCTAAAGTTGATCCTAAGATATCAAAAACTGTACAATAAAACTCTCGTCTGTACATTTGTAGATTATAAAAAAGCATATGATTCTATTGACCGCGAATCTTTAGTCCAAATCTTGAAAGAACAAGGACTAGATCTGAAAACGCTGGCAATTATTAAAGCAACATTAACTAACACAAGGTCAAAAGTTAAATTCATGGCTGACATCTCAGAGCCCTTAACTGGAGTGAGACAAGGGGATGGACTCTCACCACTCTTATTTAACTGTGTTCTAGAAAAAGTAATACAGGAGTGGCGTGAAAAAAAATAGGCCCTGAATATTGACCAGCTCATTAAACTGGGGAAAACCAACATAAAAATTGATTGTCTGGCGTTTGCTGATGATCTAGCAATTTTGGCTCAAGATATATTAACGTCACAAAAACAGATTGAAATCCTAAAAGAAACAGCAGAAAAGGTAGGACTCCAAATTTCCTTTGAAAAGACACAATACATGACCTGCAACAAACTAAGAACACTCTTTCTAAAAACAAAATATGGTAACATCAGACGAGTCTCTCAATTCATATATTTGGGTGAAATAGAAAATGGGTTGGAAAAGGCGGCCAATAAGGATAGATGTCAAAAAATGGAAACGGCATTGAGACCTACACAAAATATTTACAAGAAAAAATGCATATCTAAAAACACAAAACTGAGACATTACAACACAGTTATTAAGGCAGAATGTCTATATGGGACAGAAACGCTCATTTTGAATAGAAAGAGAGACATCGAGGACATTGAAAAGAAGGAAAGTTTTACGGACACATAAAACGGATGAATCCGAGTAGGCTAACTAAGTAGAGCTAAAGTAGAAATAATTAAATGGATTGCAGCAATTAAAGAGGACCTAAGATCAGCAAATATTACACAAAGTGAAATTCAGGATAGAGGCTGTTTTAGATACAAGGTTAACGTTTGGAAGGTTGGCCAGAGAGAAAAATGTAGGAAGACTGGAACACCTTGGTCTGAGGAAAGGAATAAAGCTCTTAGCGAAAGAATGAAATTAGTATGGGCGCAAAGGAAGGCTAACAACAACAAACGCCTCTAATTGTACTTCGCGTGGTCCACCAGGGCTCATACGTGAATAATAATAATTATAATAAATACAGAATGAACGTATTAGTGAAGAGTATTGGGCTTTTGAATGTAGAGTAAGGTGGTGCACTATCCTGTTGGTACACATACCACTCCTGAGCTCCAGCACGCTGGAACCCGCATTAAAGAATACTCAGTTTTTTTTGTTTACTTTTGCCTACAAACGATACTACTAAATGTATTTTAGTTCATTTTTTTTTTGTAGGGTCAGTAATTATGCAGTAAAATGAATAGATATTGTGCAAGACAGTAAATATTGATAACAATACGAAAAATAGGAATGAAATTACTGTTAAATTGTTTGTAGTTTTTTGTAATCACAAGATTTTTTAAATCATGTAATTAAATATAGGATAAAATCGAAAATAACGAAAGTTGTCGGAAAAAACGACTATAACTCAGAAACTACAAATGATATAAATGTTTGTAGTAGCACGCGTATCTCTGTAGCGACTGTTAAACTCTTGTTATAACGGCAAACAAAAGAATCAACTGACCAAAAAATGATTATGATTAAAAAGGTTAAAGCCAAAGAAATTAAACCGTTTGTAGCTTCATGAACTTTTTTCGACAACTTTCCATATTTCAATTCGTCTATTGGAACCTTTGGTGTGAAACACTAAACTTAAAGAGATTTACCACTAAACACCAAATCACTTGTTTTAAACTGACCGACGCACGTTTCGCTAACCATGTTAGCATCATCAGGAGACGATTTAATCTAAATTTAAAACTAAACTATATCCTATTTTTATGAAAACCCCTATCAAACGAAGCGTTTTGGGAAAAATATCTAACAAGTATCATTCAACAAAGCGTCAAACTTGCCGAGTCCAGTGTTCAAAACTCAGAACATTTGATAAGGATGATTAAAGATTTCCAACTAGAGGATACAGACATACTGGCAAGTCTGGACATTGTCTCACTATATCCAAGTATCCCCATAGACGACGCCCTGGACCTAATTTCGATGAATGAATACTTTCCACCATATGTGGGGAACTATCCGAATACTGCTTGAAGAATATATATTTTTCCTTCAACCAGCAGATCTACAGACAGGTCGATGGTGCCCCAATGGGATCATCTTTATCACCCGTTATAGCCAACCTGTTCGTGACCGACTTCGAAACAAAGGCATTGGCCAAAGCTCCTTTAAAACCTAAACTTTGGAAACGTTACGTAGATGATATCTTTATAATATGGCCTCACGGAAACAAACTTCTAAACAACTTCTTAACCCAGTTAAACGGAATCCACCCCAGAATACAGTTTACTCTGGAAGTCGAATAGGATAGAAAACTACTGTTCTTGGATCTCCTTATCACAAGGAAACTTTCTGAAACCCTCAAATACACAGTGTATAGAAAACCAACTCACACCGATCGATACCTCAACGCCAAATCCCATCATCATCCTTCTCAAGTCTAAGCAGTAGCAAACATCTTGATTTCCAGATCCTTTCGACTGGCACTACCGGATACACGAAGCGAAGAACTACCAAAAATTTCCACAGACCTTAGACAAAATGGATATTCAGAAAATTGTATCAGGAATGCCATTCGCGGTCAGGAAACCCAAACACGAAGAACAATAGTGGATAATGAACCAAATACTCTAAAGGTCCTGCTACCATACGTAAATGGAATAACAGATAGGATAGGCAGACTACTAAGGAAATATAAGATCAGAGCAGCCTACAAGCCGCACAAAACTGTCGCAAACATCCTAAAAAACCCCAAGGACAAAGTTAGACTGGAAAATCATGGGGTGTATAGTATATCTTGTTCCGACTGCAACAGAACATACATAGGACAAACAAACAGACGAATATCGGCCAGAATACAAGAACATAAAAACAACTTCGAAAACAAACAATCCACTTCTGCTCTATTCCAGCACCATCCGCAAACAGGATATAAAATCAATTTTGAAGGAGTCAAAGAAATAGGGAATATTGAAAACTACAAGGTCCGAACAATCAGATAAGCCCTTGAAAGAGAAGAAATGGGTGAGCTAAATACGCGAAACGACGATCGCAATATTCCAAAAGCATGGAATTCCCTTCTGAAAAAAGAAGAAACGCGGCAACGTGGCGGCGAGGTAGAAAAATCAATAAACAGACGCTCGACAGCGTTGCCGAGCGCCGCAAATAGTCCCGAACTACCTCGACATAATCTGCGCAGTCGCCGGCCGCCTATAAAAGTGAGCACAACAACCCTCTTCAATCGAAGTGGACAACACTTGAAAATGCCAAATAAGATTTTAGCGGAACGTCGTGACTCTTCATAGAATCAACGGATCGACACCCGGAATGATTTATATATATATATATATATATATATATATATATATATATATATATAAATATATATATATATATATATATATATATATATATATATTATATATATATATATATATATATATATATTATATAGTATATATATATTATATATATGATATACTATATATATATATAATATATATATATATATATATATATTATATATATTACTTAATTATATATATATAGTATATATATATATATATATATATTATAAATATATTATATATATTTATATATATATATTATATATATATATATATATATATATATATAGTGATGGATATATATATATAATATATATAACAATAAATATATAAATATATAT